>JBDJHY010439913.1:0-17757 GCA_039654485.1 Withania somnifera | reverse complement strand
TATATAGTTGGGTCCTTGCTCATGGTTTCGCATGGGCCAGGCCCAAAAGGGAAAATAGGCCCAACTTCCTGCAACCCAACCAAAATATTTTAGGCCAAAAACTCTACATCACAACCAAACTTAAAACAAAAACCCAAGACATAAACTTAAGGTCTAACTAGACCAATTTTGATATTCCAAGGCTAAAAAAATTGTTAAAATTTGATTCCAAGAACATTTACTACTATTTCACTCTCGAGTTCCATTATTTTAGAATTGAAACTTCAAAGCAGCGAAACTAAGATAATGGGCAAATGAGTCACTAGGGAAGCAAGCTACTGGTCTCAGCAAGTCATATATGACTTGGGGTAACTACCAGATGGATCTAAGTACAGGGAGGAAAAAAGGAAAGGAAATGACCGAGTGGATCATTATAGTGATCTAATGTTAGGTAAACTGAGAAGTGCAGTTCAAAAATAGGAAGTCTAGGTTTCTCCCAAGGGGAATATGGTTTCCTTTATTATCAGGATTATTTGTGTGTTTTGAAAATTGATTAATTAAGGTAGAGAGAGAGGATTCATCACTGATTTAACCTTATCACATAAGCATGATTCCATATAGGTTATAGTAAACCGAATGAATAAGTCAGCTTACTTCTTGCCTGTTCACAAAGGTTATTTAGCAGTGCTATATAGTAGGATCTACTTGTAGAAAAATGGAGAATACATGTTGTGACTTTGACTATTGTGTCAGATAGAGGTACTTAGTTTACACCATAATTTTTGAGGTCATTTCAGAGGGGTGTTGGTAACCAAGTTCACTTGGGTACAAACTTGGGTACAAAATTTTATCTGTAGATAGATGGTTAGGATAAGAGGAATACTCAGACATAAGAGGGTATGTTGAGGGTCTATGTAATCAATTTAAAGGAAAGTTGGGTTGAGCATTCGCCTTTCATTGAGTTTGCATACAAAAACACCTATCACTATAGTATCTAGATGGCCCAATTTGAGGCTTTTCATGGGAAAAGATATAGGTCTACGAATGTTTGTTTATGGTAGGTAAGGAAGATAAGTTTGGGACAGAGATTGTACATAATACAATGAAAAAATTTCAGATAATTAGAGAAAGTTTGAAGATATCTCAGAGTAGAAAAAAATATTATCAGATGTGAGAAGAGGATATTTAGAGTTCAAGGAAGGTGACTGGTATTTTTGAAAGTGTATGTCATGAATGGAGCCATAAGGTTTGGAGAAAGGAAAGTTTTGTATGCATTATATCAGTACATATCAAATTGTAGGGAAGGTGGACAATGTCGTCAATCAGTTAGATCTTCCAACAGAGCTAGTAATGGTTTAGCCTATTTTTCATGTTCTTTGTTAAGAAAGTACATGAGTAATCCATCCTTGGTAGTGAAAGTTGAGTATATCAACATCTAGATAGACCCATGACAAATTTATCTATGAGGATGTCCCCATTTAGATCTTTGCAAACAGGTTCCTAGATTAAGGAACAAAGAGATAGCTTTAGTTAAGGTTTGTTGGAGGAACTAGCCAATTATGGAAGCTATATGGGAGGCATAGGAAGACATGGTGAGTATATATCAACACCGATTCCCTTTTATTTTGAGTTTAGTCTGGGGAAATACTTCTTTATTCAGTTTTTCCCTTGTCCATTCATGAACATGCAACATTGTATGAGTCTTAATGTGTGTTTTTGTACATTATTTGATGATTTTATGGTGCCTAAGGTTAAGTATGGTAGAATTCATGTCAGTTAGTTGAGTTAGTATCCTATTCATGGTTATTTGGGTTAACTCAAGTTATCAAATATCTTGTTCATTTCTGATTCAGTCGGTTAGTCAATTTTAGCAATCAGGTTCCTCCTATTCTAGATGTAACTTCCTTCAAGGGATAATAATATCAAGGTGGTGGATTATAATATTCCATACTTGACTTTATCTTCTAAACCTGTTCTAAAGATATTTAAACTAAAAATTTGTTCCAGGTGGTCATGAGTTGTACTATGACTCAGGGAGTGCAACATCAGAGTTGCAGTCACAACTCATAGGGGAATATCTAAGTTTTTCATGTTCTTCTAGGATATCAAGAGTCATGACCATGACTCGTGAGGTTAAATATCATAATTAATTATATGTATTTGTGCATTAGCCACCAGAAAGTTTATTTTCAACTAAGTTCCCATGATTTGACTTCACGAGTTATGAAGTTGCATACCAAAACTCATGGTATGAAATTGTAGGATGATGAGAACTTTCTAGTAGATAAAGTCCATCCCACGACTTGGACTATTAGTCTTGTAGTAGAATTCCATTAGTTGTGGAGTGGACTCATGGTCCACTCTCGTCAGTTTCCAAGTTAGTTAATAAAGGGTCATTTTATAATTTTTGCAAGCCTTTTTACCCAATCACATGTTGTTTTGGAATAGAAATTGGGTAGTATAAATACCCCCAAAAACTTTATCTCATTCATTATACACCTAATTATATTAAATCTAAGGTTCTTCCAAGTTTTCTCTCTAAAAGTTCACGTGAAAGATCAAAGTCCTTCTCTAAATTTCACTAAGGATTTTTCCAATGCTCAAGTATGTGGGTTATGAGTAAGGGTTCTTTCACCCTCGTTCAAAAGTTCCTCCAATGTTTTGACTCATCATTATAACATAAAAATCATAGGTTTAATCCCATATTTATTGTTTAATTTGAAATCATAAATTTTGATATGTTCTTTTGGTGATTGTCTTATATGGCATGTGTTCATAATAATCTTGCATAAATAGCTATTAATTAAGAAGTATGGTCAAATTCATGATTTTTAAGTCTCTTATGTTGAGTCTATATATTTTATTCATGATTTCTGTAACGATCCTATAAGTTGGGGTTAAGGTTCACGTTGAAAGATAAAGAACTTGTTTTATAAACATTGTTAGATTTTTATGATAATGTATTAATGGCTAGATTCTAAAATATAAGCATAGTTCATGAGTCAGTTTGATTTGGAAGAAAGTCTAGTGGCCTAAATGATATGTCTAGTTAGTTCAAGTATGAGAATGAAGTAAGTAGTAAGACATAAACAATTAACAAGTTCATCATTGATGAGCCCTTTGTGGTTAAGATAGACAAAATAAGACATGGTCAGTTTTGGGAATAATATTAACACCAAACAAATTCAAATGACATAAATCGAATCCCACAGTATGTGTAGCCAAACATAGGAAGTTCATGGCTCAATGTGGCATTTATAGTTCATGAATTAGTGAATCCACTATGAGCTTGTTCATGGTCTTTACACCGGGAATGTTTTGGACCCAACCCAACATAGTGATATATGTTGGAACTCGTAGGTATGTACACTAGGTATGTAGATTATAGAACTTTCAAGGTTACTCATCTGCCAGTTTGAGGTGTCATTTGTTGAAAGATTGTTTTAACTAAAGTTAATTTATTTCTTAGTTAAAACTATTGAGCTTACATGATTTAATACTAAGTCATTTTATATTTTGAGTTTATGTTTTTAACGGTATTTGTTAAAACTTGCATATTATTGATTTGCTTGAGTTTAATACTTGTTCAGGCATTGCATGGATATGAGGTGTGTTACTTTTTTTATATAATCTATTTTCATCCTTACTCACATATATAGTACATTTCGCATACTGACCACATACTTCCATGTTGTATGTTTAGCCCATACAGATCCCCCCAGGTGTCCGGAAACTTGTGATTTACTAGATTTCCATTTGTAGAGAGTGTAAGTTTAGTGATTCCTCATTAATTTGTAGACCCGAGAGATAAAGATTTATTCTTTCAATATGTCTAGATCTAGACTTTTATATTTATTATTTATTTTGTTATTTAGAGACTAGCTAGGGATCTTATCCAAGCAGTCAAGTACGTAGAGTATAGTGGCTTTCAGACATATGATATATTGGTTTTTGGACATAGATTCTCTTTATTAATTTATTCATCCATTGAATGATGTGAGATCCTCTATTTATTATGTTATATTTTGAATTTTTTTCTATTGATAGTGAGTGAGTAGGGATGTGCATGGGCCAAGAGTCCATATAAGCTACTAAGACAACTTAGTGGCTAAGGATGCCATGTCATGCCTAGGGGTGACTCCGAGGCGTGACAAATGCATCCGAGATAGGTCTCACATCCTATCTAAATGATTTTGTTGTGAGGTTAGTCACAATAGACGGTTAGAGACGACAATCCTTAATAATTAGATAACATAATAAAGTTAATTAAATTGATTAAATATGATTGCTAGTGAATCCATAATGCTAGTTGGATTCATACATTGACTATGTAAAAAACCATTATTCTCAAGGTTGATTGCTTGATAGTTAGTTTGTCATTTATTGCTCTTAGTTTAATTAATCCACCAATATGTTTCATATTCAACTGCTTAAATAAATATATAAAATTAGTTTAGATTAGTAAATCATTAATCAACAATATCTTGTGGGTTCGACATCCGCCTCGCAAGAGCCATTATATTACTTGTATGACTGCTTTCACTTGCTTGTATGTTTTGCCGCAACAAAGTTTTAGCACCATTAATGGGGACTTAAAAATTAATTTCTTACCTAGATTAATTTTCTTTAGTTTTCTTTTTGTATAGATATATAGTATTTTTTGTATATTTTATTTTATAATTTACTACTCTTCCTAATATGATACCTTTGCATGAAAAAATACAGATTGATAAATATTTTGTTTTATGGAACCTTTTCGATGTTGTAGCGGACCCTATTTTTGGAAACAATGTCGATACATTCTCGAGGGTGAGTAGTGTGTACCATCTATATCTTGTGAATTTTGTGGTGGTCAGTGAAACGAGTGTCCGGTTCTGTTGTTATCCTACCCTAAGTCTTTCTAATAAAAATTCTAATAATTCTTGTGTTTTTTGTAGTTTGTATTTATGAAATTATTAGATAAATTTGGGATATCTATAAGAATATGAAATGTATGATAACACACTTAATATAAGGATGAACGTAACTCACTCAAGAGGTTTACACGTTTGGCTCAGATATTCATATAAAAGATGTGTTCAATGCAAAGGTTGATGCATTTGACACACAAATTTTTAGTTATGAGTTGTGTGAGGTTTAAAATGTACTTATAAGCCAGATTGAGGAGGTAAAATAGGAAGGGAAACTACTGAATCATACTTTTCTTGAAGTTGGCATTGTTGAAGAGAGTACATGAAAATCATGTGAGGATGTAAATAATCATACAATTCATGAAGTAGGACGCATTAGATCTCATTTCAATCATTTTATACATTGTGTTTAGATGGTGAGTTATTAAACAAATTAAATGAGCCTATAGAAGATCTGAGGAAGAGGAACAATGTGTCTACATTAATGAATTCATTGCAGCTGAATAAGAAAAATATATTCCTCACTTAAGGGCAAAGAAAAACAACATGCGACATTTATTACATAGTTTTTTTTATGTTTCTACCACCTCCCCTAGAAAATGAAGGAATTTAGAAAAGAGGTTAGGATTAAAAGCCATAAGTTTGAGGTGGAGAAAAAAGTTGATGGGTCGTGCCGCAATGTTAAATCGGACGCTTATTGGGATGAAACCAACTCTTAATGTAGCTTTTATTTTATTTATTTATTTTTAGTTTTATTGTGTCACTTTTTTTTTTGTTTTATTTTATTTTTTAGGTTTGGGGATGTTTGAGTATCCAAACTTGAGGTTAATAAGCGTGTTTTGATCGCAAGTATCACGACCCAAAATATGATCATTGATGGCACCTATCTTCCCACTGTGATAGATCAGCCAACACTAACCGCGAGTAAAAATATAAGTGATAAATACAGAAATAGAGCAATAATAATTAAGAACTATAGGACTTAGAAAGGAAATAACATAACTATAATCCTAAAACCAGGTAGCCTCTATACATAACCTTTATTTAGGAATTTATATAAGTATCATTCTTACAAGTTTTTAAAAAGTAAAGATATTACAAAGTAAATTAAGAAGATATATGGCAACTACTGGAAGAATGACAGCTAACTCAAATTATTTCAAAAATGTGTGCCTTGGGTTAAGAGGAGGACATAAGATGACTTCAACACAGTATCTGCATAAAAGTGCAGAAAAAGCAAGGATGAATACATAAACAACAATACTCATTAGTGTCCTTAGCTTGTCCTATTATAAGTAGATGACGAAACCTCCTAACATCAAATTACCCTCCAATAACTACAACTTGCACATAGTTTATATATAGTAGCCCAACCAATAGAATAAGTTCAAATTGACATTACTCAATACCAGTCAATGACACTTACAAAATCCCACCATATTCATAGCAACAAGTATCAACTCAAAGAAAATATCGACAACAATATCAAGTCATTACCAAATACTGGGTAATCTCAAGTCATCACAAATTATTAGTTTCCCAAAGAATTAATCGGGCAGACAAATTAATTCAATGACTGCAATAATATAAATTTAATACAATGCATAAATAGTTGTGATGTATGTATGCCCTAATGTACCCCCTTTTAATATCCGTCACACTTAGGACCCACAGGGAGCTCACAAGGCCCATCCATCGTACCAGCGCGGTACCCAATCCATAAGAATATTGTGTCATTGCAACTCCAATTCCTCATTAACAACATAGATAAGTCACAATGGATCAATTCAATGAGGTCATAACAGTGAGCTACTTGATCCATAATAATAACAATATACATAAGTTATCACAGGATCAACTCATTTCAGGAAACAACCAATTGTTTAATCGATTGTTTCAAATTAGTCGCCATCGGGCATCACTCTATAATTTATTTTGGTCTAATAATCCATCAAAAGGCCACAATAATATAAATCAACCTAATACAACAAATCAACCTCAAAACATCATCATTGGGTAGTACTCATTCACAATCAAATCCCAGTCAGACAACATTTATTAGATTTCAAATATTATCAAATGAATATCTCAATTATTACGGCAAGAGTCAATTTCCAACCAATTAAGCATAATCGAAGCATTTCAAACTCAACTTGAGACATAAGCCATAATAATAAACCATATAATAACATCATCAGGTACATTTCTCATTTAAAAAAACAAGACAGACTTGACACTAGAACTTGGGTGGATCTCCTTATTTAACCCTCAAGGGCACCCCTAATAAGCCCATACTCCCAACTACAAGTAATCTAACAATCAATAACTAACCCTTTGTAAAAAGACCAAAGAATCTCAACTTTCCTTGGAAATAAAGAAGAAAGATCATTCATGAGCTTTTCCCTTCTGCAATTCCTCCAAATGTGCATGGTCTAGTCACAAACACAATATAAATAAGAAAATTCAACAACCACTACCCATATTTAAATATTTCAAACCATTAATCAAAGCATCACCTCGAGCCCACAAGGTCAAAATGAAAATTAAAGTATTACCCAACATTTTGAGAATCTAAATATCAAGTTTAAGAAAAAAATCAATTCATTTCGTAATCAAACCCCAAATTGCCATCTTCAAGTTTATGCCTAAACCACAATTTTTCATTTTAAAACCTTTAAGCTTTAGAGATGAAATCATGTTAAAGTGGAGTTTGACAATTATTACCCAATTCATAGCTTTGATATTCTCTCTTGAACTTTGCCAAAATAGGGTATATCTGTATGAAAACAATAAACAGCTTGCAAAATTTCTATTTTAAACCACTTTGGTGAACAATGAACACATTGCAATCACGACCCAAAACCACATGATTTGATGCACCTGATTTGGCTAGCTCAACCCGAGACTACACTATGGCAGTCATAGCCACAAGTCGCGAAAATGTGATATCCCTTCCTATACAATTGAGACACCCTACACGCGACCGTGATGCTCGAATTTCTACCCCTTTGGGATTGGTGAACCTAATCCCCGTGATCGTGGACCACAACTTACAGCTACACCAGGAATAACAAAACAACATGTTTTCCCTCAAAATTCATTCAGAATCCCGTATAAAGAAACCATATATGCTCACCATACTAAATTCGATGTTTTGAACTCAACAGAACCATCAAAACATAAATTCAAGGACTCTTTGACCCAATATCCATTAAGGGTCCATTTTAACTGAATTTCACCAATAAAACTAAGATGCCCCCGAAACCCCCCAAAGATAAACGAGACCTCATTCTAGATAAAAAAAACCACCTTCCAAATCCAATGGAAACATCAAATATTGAATCTGAGTACTTTAACCTCAAATTATGAATTAAGTTAATCTTCCTATTAAACTTTCAACATTTCCTATCACTCAAAATAACATTACAAGAGTTAAAACCAAAGGAAAAGGTCCTCCTATAGTAATATCCACATTCTAGAGCTGATGGAACTAAGAGATTTCTAATACGAGGTCCCAAACTCCAAATGTTGACTGAATTTAACTAATTCTACACTTAAGCTTAAAAAACTGAGAATTCTCCCAGATTTATCCAAAATTCTTTTTCGTTCCTGCACCAACAATGAAACAAACTTAGTTTGACGTAATGAAACTATGGAAAAGGATAAAATTATAAAAATATATTGACATCGAAAAAATAACCTTGAGGGTCATTACATCAACCACCACAAAAAACCATGTTTGCTCCTTAGATTTTGAATATGCTTATCCAAAATTGAAATTGGCTCCTCCTTAAATGAGAAGTATGGGTCTCAGCTCACTATATCTAACCCACTAGATCATATGTGACTAATCGGGCATATACTTCCAAAGCATAGAAACATGAAAGACTAGTTGAGACACTGACAAACCAGGTGGGGAGGATAACTTATAATCCACCTCTCTCTTCCTCTCAAGAATCTCAGAAGGTCCAAAGAATATAGGACTAATCTTTCCTTTCATCCAAAACTGCATAACACCCTTCATCGGTGATACCTTCAACCATTACGATCACCCTTTATGAACTCTAAATGTTGAAATCTCCTATCAACATGAAACTTCTGCCTAATTTGAGCCATAAGAAATCGAGTCTAAATTAACCTAACTTTCTTCATCTAGTCTAACAACAAGTCTATGCCCTATAGTCTATCCTCAGAAGTCTAAAACCACCCAATACATTACCTACACCTTCTACCATATAATGCATCAAAATAAGCCATCTGGATACTCATATGATAACTCTTGTAAAACAAAAACTATGAAAGAAGTAGGAATCAGTACCAATAATCTCTAAAGTCAATAATACTTTCCCATCCCATATCCTATAGTACCTAGATAGTGCACTTGGACTAACCATCAGTTTGGGGATGAAATGCTATACTTTTACCTAACCGAGTGCCCATCTCATGTTGTATAGTACTCAATAAGCATAAAGTGAAATGAGTACCTTGATCAGATATAATAGATATAGGATGAAGTTTTAAGAGGGGGGATAATTGCTAATTTTTGTTTTCCCGTAGTCGACTACCTTGCAGACTAAGTTGACTGTTACTGTAGTTTGCTAAATATATAATGTAAATACAACATACAAAAAATTACACATGATATTTTTATACTATCTGGGGATTAATATGAGCCTTAATACAACCCCCCTGAGTTTCAAGAGGGTTCAAATAATTTTTCTCTTTCACAACTGTGTTTTAAGCAACTTTATTTTATAGTAGTTACAAATAACTGAGCCTACATAAAAGCACAATATTACACTTCTACCAATACCACAAAACTACTTAGCGTATACTCAAACACATCTAAGCGTACATAAGAACTTATATTTACAATATCTATTGAGCGTACATAAGGACTAAGAGTAACCACTATCCTACTAAGACTATACAAGACCTTAGCATAATATCTTTTTTGATGTTGTGCCTCACTTGAATTTTCCCTCCTCTCTTTTTTATATATACAGTAAAGCACCGAATTAAAATTCTTGTTAAAACTAGAGTGCAGAAAGAAACATTTGAGGATATATAGAGCATGCCTCTCCTCTTGAGACTAGTTCCTATATAGATGCGAGAACTAGACGTTGGAAAACCCCAAGTGAATTGATCCTTAAAAAGAGTTTAAGATGGTGGAATTTTCAAATAGTAAAAGAGAGTCATATTAATGACTTTGCAGCATCTCATGCCTTTTTAATTCCTTCAAAGAGAAGTTTAGCATTAGTAATTTGTGTACTTTAATGATCACCATCTTCCAATACAATACCAAATTCTTTCAACGCAGTCATCAATTTCAAATATAGACTTTTTATCCTTTCAATAGACATTATTTAAGGAGTCACCTAATGTATAATTATTCTTTTATTTTTTTTCCAAATATTCCATAAAAGACCTTGAAGTATTCATGTTATTCAATGAAATTGACACTAACATAGGGACCCCATGCAATTGAACAATCCGATTGATGTAAATCTGAGCTAACTTCCATGCACTACACTTCACCTTATCGTGAATCAAATGAGTGGACCTGGTGCACTAGTCAATAATCACCTAAATGGAGTCAAAACCACTCTAAGTTCTAGGCAACCTAGCAATGAAATCCATGTCTATGTGCTCCCACTTCCATTTAGGAATGGACATTCTTCAAGGTATATCTTCCTATTTATAATGATAAAACTTCACCTACTAACAGTGCAATGAGCATTCTTTAAGATATATCTTCCTGTTTATAGTGCTAAAACTTCACCTACTAACAGTGCAAACACCTAGTAACAAAATTTTTAATGCCTTTCTTCATACCGCACCATAAGTAATGACGATACATCTTTGCTGCCCCTTGATGGATGGAATAACTCCAACTGTGGTCCTCCTCCAAGATCAATCTAACCAATTCACTAGACTTAGCGGCATAAGTATGATCCCTAATCCTCAAAACACCCTAAGAATCCAACACTGCCGTCTGGCCTCTCCTTGAAACACTTTATCATGAATATATCTAAAAACTAGAATCATCATACTAGGTATCACTAATCCACTCCATCAACTAAGATCGGGCCTCCAACCAATCAAGAACCATACAATTCCTAAAAATATGCAACCTAACAGAACTATTAGCTAGAATCTAAAAAATGTCTAGCCAAAAGTTGTTGCTCAACCTGAATAAAATTCAAACTACCAATACTCGAGGAATTCCTTTAAGGGCATCTGAATTATTTTCCTTGCTCAGATGATCAAGATAGTCATATCGTAGTCCTTTATAAACTAACCGATGATGCTTCCTTAAATTAAGATCCTTCTAGATGAAAATATTAAAGACTTATAATTGGTGAACACTTTTCAATGCATACCATAAAGATAATGCCTTCACAACTTCAACACAAATACCACCGTAGCCAACTCCAAATCGTGAGTAAGGTAATTCTTCTCATGTACTTTCAACTACCTCAAAGCATAGGCCACAACTTTCCCATTTGACATCAACACTCCACCCAAGATGACTCTAGAAACATCAAAATACATAGTGAAGCCTTCACCCTCCATGGTTAAAGTCAAAATAGATTAGAATTCAATAAAGATTTGGGTTTTTGAAAGAAATCCTCACCCTCATATGACTACTGAAAAGACACATTCTTCTAAGTCAACCGAGTTAATAGAGACGCGATCAAAGAGAAACCCTGCATAAACCTACTATTATACTCTGTTTAATCCACAAAGCTATGTATCTTAATCGGTGAAGTAGGCCTCACCCGATCTCTCAAAGCTTCGATCATGATCGGATCAACCATAATACCATCCTTGGACACTATATGTCCCAAGAATTCCACAAAACTCAACCAAAACACACACTTCTCAAATTTAGCATGTAACTTCTCATCACGCAACCTATGAATAACAACCCTTAAATGTCGAACATAATCTGCCTCGTTCTTGGAATACACTAAGATATCATCAATGAATACAATAATGAAGGAATCATGATACAAATGGAACACATCATTCATAAAATCCATTAACATATACAAGGAATTAGTAAGGCCAAAAGACATCACCAAGAACTCATACTGACAATATCTAGTCTAAAAGTCTTTCTTACGAATATCCTAGGCCCTAATCCTAAACTAATGGTATCTAGACCTTAAATAAAACTTAGAAAAGATCGCAAGACCCTAAAGTTGATTAAACAAGTCATATATATAAGGCAATGAGTACTTAATTTTAAAGTCACTTATTCATTTATTGATACTTGATGAACATACATATGGAACTGCACTTATTATTCACAAACAAGACAGGTGCACCCCGAGGCAACACAGTAAGATGAATGAAACCCTTACTAAGAAAATCCTACAAAAGATATTTTTAATTTTTTAACTGAGTAGGAGCTATGTAGTAAGGAGGGATATAAATGGTCTTAGTACCTGACTCCAAATCAATGCCTAAATGAATATCACTATTCAAAGTAAATACATCAAAAAAATCCCTAACCATAGGGACATACTCTAGGAAAGGGGAATCAATACTAACATGATCCCTAACCACATGGAAAGACTTTAGGGAGGGGGAATCAACACTAACATCCTTCACAAAAGTCAAATAAGATAAACACCCCTTCTCAACCAACCTCCAACCCTGAAGAAAAGATATAACCCTCTGAGGATATGACCTAATAGTACCCTTCAACTCTAATCTCAAAATATAGGCATACATAAAGTAATAGTCTTGGCATAAAAATCTAGGACATCATGATAAGCAGAGTAAAAGTCCATACCCAAATTAACATAAAAATCTAAAATATATAGAAAAATAAAGTTTACCTATGTATCATACTTAAATAAGACAACACTATAGGATTGATACACCAGATACACAACTAAGGAATCAGTTACGCGGTAGACACATAAAAGGGTATAGCCACAGCATAAAGAAAACATGTCAAAACCCATAAAAATTATGTAGACACATATGAATAAGTAGATCCTGAATGAAATAATACAGATGCAAGTCAATGGAAAACTGAGATGATACGCATAATCACCATATCGAATGACTACACCTCATTCCTCTTTGAAAAGTGTAAGATTGAGTGCGTCCACCTATGGGATGAAGTGTAGCATAGATGAAACCTATACCATTATGATGTGTACCTCTACCAGGTTGTGCACCGCAACCCTCCTGCACAACCCCTCTACCCTGTAGGAGGTACAAGTGCTCTAGATGGAATATGAGAAGACTAAGAAGCCAGAGGTTCCTCTCTTAATATATGATAGGGACACTACCTTATAAAATACCTCGATCAGCACATGTGCAATAAGATCTAGGAACTATGAGAAATCAAGTGCCTACCACAGCTAGAAAATATCTGATGATTTCTATATGAACCCTGCCCTGGGCTGAATGAACTCTAGACCATCTGGATTTTGTCAACAGTCTGCAAAGCTACTTGATATAGACCCCAACAATAGAAATAGATACCATGATTAAATGCATCTCTACCTCCAGATGAGGCACCAAAAAACTTCCCAAATGGACGTGATCTCTTTCACCAATAATCTCCAAAATTAATCTTTTCTTAACTGCTCAAAACCCTTTGTGGATTTAGTAACACTCTGAAGAGTGTCTACCTCTAAACGAGAGGCTAAGAATGCCACATAATTAAGAGGAAAAGTCAACCCTCTTATAAATCTAGAAATCTTCTTGTGCTCATCTAGGAATATAGCTAAAATATGTCTAGACAAGGCATATAAGTAGGACTCATACTCCATTACAAATATACCTTCATGATATAATTCATCAAATTGGCATCGGAGGCCATCCCTCAAATAAAAAGGCATATATACTTTGATGAAGACCCTAGCGAACATCTCTCAAGTCATAGGAAGGGTGTGACTGACCTAGAATCCACACGAGCATGCCATTACTATATGGTTTGCCCACACAACTACAACACAGTAAAATTAACTCCATGAGTCTGAACTAACCCAAAAATTTGAAAACATTACTAAAGTATCAAAAACTCATAAGGATCCTCAGTCTGCTTACCCTAAAATTATGGCGGGTCCATCTTCCTGATTCTCTCATACCTATGTTACTGCTCATTTGAGACAGGAATAACTGCACTCGCAGTTATAACCCCTTTTATAGGAATATAATATACTTTATGTTCAATTAGTTGACGACCCACCTATTCCTAAACCACTAGCGACTGCCTCGTTGAAATCTAAACTACAGGTTGCTAGCCTACCTGAACTAGAACTACTGGTGGCTGGCCCACTAGATCAATAACCATAGGAATAACCTATTTTATTAGGGCCTCTTCTCTTGCTCTGATATTCGAACCATGGGTCATACCGCCCTATGACATACTCTCCAACATACTTAGGACCCTAAGTAGTCTGTCCTACAATAGTAGGTTGCCATATACTCATAGGAACCTACTCTTCAACTCTCTCAATCTGGTCTCCAAGGAGGCTTCTATTGCACATCCTTTGATTGGGGCTTCTCCGCTAGCCCTGCTTCTTCCTTTACTGTGGGTAGTGGGCTTGAGAATATATGCTTGATATTAGATGTGGTCTTGGTCCTAATCATTAGTCGAATAAAGCATACAAGGACTCAGCACATGTGAACTAATTGTGCTAGTTAAGAATGAATAAATCAAATGATAATTTTCTTGAAGTTTCATAGCCTTTCGACGATAAGAAATGGGCGTCTCTACACCATTCCACGAGACTCTACAATGGAACATACAAACCTAGTGTGATCTTGACACCTTAGATAAGACTGTGACACCCTAATTTTACCCCTTGCAATCTCGACCATCATCCCCTCGATCATGAAGCATAGCCTACAATTGCACCAGGAATAACAAAATAATAGAAATTTCATAGAAAAAATACTCCAAATAGACCCTCGGGATTCATTTGAAAGGTTGTGCAAGCAAATCATATGCGCAACCATACTAAATTTGCCATTACGGACTCAACAAAACCATCAAAACATGAACTTGAAGTCTCCTTTGCCCAATATCTATTAAGGGTACCTTTTAAATAAATTTAAAAAGACCAAAATTCCCTCAAAAAATAATAAGAACCCATGTTAGATCACAAACGACCTTCCAAATCCAACAAAAGCATCAGATTTTGAACTAGTGCACTCTAACCTTAAATGTTGACTCAAGTTTACCATTCTTATTATTTAACATTGAATTTTTTACTTAAGTTGACCACTCTTCTTAAAAATCCAACTTATCCCGCCAATCCACTCAAAGTCCTTTTATTATTTCAAGCATGCTTAATTAGTGGAGATGTACATAATGGGAAAGCCTATGATACTTTGTGCATATATGAGAATTCTTTGTGAGTGCAAAAGCTTTTTTGTAATGCTAGGTTATTAAAATATATTTCATTCTTTGAATTGAATGTGAGGACTATTTCTTCTTTTAAGGGCACATGTTTTATGATAGATAGGTGATTTTTTAGCATTTTTGACAAGAATATGTGAGGAAGCTTAAATTTGATGAGTTAAAGTCTATTCTTGAGGAAAGGAGGTTAGAAATTCATTATTTATTTATATATCTTGCAAAATGATTGGGAAAGTGTACTTGATTTCATAAATTTTATGTCACAACCCAAAAGTCGAGCATGACAAAACCTACCTTCCAAAACTTAATAGGTCAGCCAAACTAACAACAAAATAAGTACATGCATAAATGAAATATCTAAAGCCCTTTAAACATGGGAAATCAAGCCAACATATATTTAAATACCCCAAAGATCAGGTTGCCATTGTCTTACAAGCCACTATACAATTCATTACAAAGAAGTCAACTGTCCAAAAAAAGTGTTTATAACATAAAGACACTAGAAAGTTAAATATATATGAGAAGTTTTCATCAACTGATGAAGAGAAAATCAACTACCTATGAATCCTCAAACTTTTCCTACACTAATAAGAGATATAGGGAATCTAGGTACGAGAATCAACACCTGCATAAAAGTGCAAAAAAAGTAACGAGTGAGTTAAAAACAACTATACGCATCAGCGTCCTTAACTGGACTAACTATAAAGAGAAAACAAAATACCCTAACACCAGACCGATCCTATGAAAATTACAACCTGCAAAAGCTCATATACTAATACAACAACCTAGTCAACAATATAAGATCAACATACATGAATCCGAATGAATACTCAATATCCTTAGACATGAAACAAAGGTTATATACTCAAATCATGATAATAGATATTAATGGAGGTAGAAGATATTTCTTCTCATTAATCGCTCCAAGTATTCAACTCCTCTCCCTAACAGTCGAGTCACTTTATACGTTGAATATTTTGGATACTAAGTAGTTACACGTTAATACCAAATAACAGAAAATCTCAAGTTACTAGACAATATCATATAATCTTAAGAAAATAGTTAATATCAGATAATCTTAAGGATTTATTCAATATCATATAAGCTCAAGGATTTAGTCAATATCAGATAATCTAAAGAAATCAGTCAATATAATATAATCTCAAGGATTCAGTCAATATCACATATTCTCAAGGATTCAGTCAATATTAGATAATATCAAGAATTTAGAAAATATTATATACTCTCAAAATAGTCAGTATAGATAAATAATCAACACCACATATAAAATAAAAGTGATGCATAATGCAAATGGCTTAATGAGTGTCCATCTCATGTACACATATGCTGACATTTATTTATGTCTCAGTCAGAACCCATGGGGGACTTGCGAAGTATGTGTACTACATATTTCACAAACTCCAGAAACAATCTTTAGATAGTTTCATCAATATCTCAGACATCTGGATAGGAACCTTGAACTATCTATCCACATCATAGACATTCGGATAAGAACATCATACTGTCTAGCCAAATCAGACATCTGGATACAGACCTTAGACTAGCTATTATGTCATTTCCCATAGCTCAAAAGACATAGTTCGTCACTCATTTTCAAATATTATAAAGTAAGGAATTATGAAGTAAAAGCACGTAAGTTTCACAATATTTGATCTCATTAATAATATCGAGCTCTCATGGGCAATAACTATCAGTAATATATTTTCTATCTCAATTTAGATGCACGTGCATCATAATGTTTTACATTTTAGTGTGTCAATAGTTTATCAAGGGAAATTTCAACCATAAGTACATAAGTAAGCCCCAATTCTTCATCAAGATACAATTTCCAATTACATAATTCAAATAAAATAAACTTATAATACAAATCAACTATATGGTTCAATGGTTTCATGTAATGGCCCTTACGGTCATTTATGATAAATACGCAACGTCTTGCATATTAGAGCATTTCAGTAGTTTCCCTTAGTCATTTATGACTTTCTGGGACCGACAGTTCGGATCCCTAGCTACTCGGTCGAGAGATATCTCAAATTCCCTGTTATAGAGCTTTAAACTTAATACTCATTGACTAAAGTCAACTTTCCTTCAAGCCGAGCTCAGATTTCTCTCAAATTTGAACTATGAGTTCGTGGCATTGTTGGGAATGCCGCGGTGAAATTTATTTCCAATTTCGGCAAGCGAGCCCCATAGACCCGTGTTAGGCCCGTTTAGGGCCCGATTTTGGGCCCAGTCCAGATTTTAGAATATATTGCATCATTGGATTTGTTTTGACGTTTGGAATGCATTGGTGCATATTTCATATCATAAGGAGCTCGTTCGAGATTAGGCAGGATCATATTTTTGGTTCTTCATAAAGCTTTGTCATCGGACGACAGGTAGGTTTCTTAGGGCATAATCTAGGTTTATATCTTTAATAATAGTACTGAATAACATTCTTGGGTTGGGTAGCTA
>JBDJHY010439808.1:0-17757 GCA_039654485.1 Withania somnifera | reverse complement strand
CCGTTCTGAAAGTCTTGCCTCCAATTATAAGCTGGGAACCCCGTCCCGCTAGGAGCTTTGCTTAGAAGCCTTGCCTCCTGGGATACGCACTAGGGCCCCGCCCATGACTGGTGGTCCCACCCCCACCACAACACCTGGAGACCTTGCTCTACCCAGATAACGACCACACATTACATATAATATATCGAAAACCAAGTTCTAGTTATATAATTAGGAAAATAGTCTATACTATCTCGTGGTCGTGGAAACAAGTCGTAGAGCTCCTCTTTTAGTTTAAGTTCAAAAAAAGTAGCATTTATAACCGCCTTTACCCCTCCCAGATTATAAAGTATGCCACGGGGCTCTATCCACTCTTGGACATCGCAATATATATGTACGTGAAGCAACCAAGGCAAATAAAAAGAGTGCTCAGATTCTAAGAAACTCCAGAAGCCACCATCTAAGAAAACACCTCACTCGAATAGTAAACTAACATCCCGACACTAGAACTATAGCTATATAACTACCCTCGACAGGCCGGGCATACTATTCTCTGCCTACAGCCTCACGCGGGCCCCGAATAGGGTAAACGAGTGTAGAAAGAGAAGGAAAGGTATATAAACTACTCATACATCCTAGAGAATAGCTAGAACCTAACAACTAATTAATATAAACCCAATATAAAGAGTAGGTAAGCCTAGACTACTAGAACTCTAGTGAAAAAACCTTGAAAAGTGCGTTGAAAACCCCAAAACACCGCAAAAACATCTGAAGCAACTAAAAACTAACAAAATAGAGGCCCAAGGGTCAAAATAAGAAGAATGATACCCATATTTGTAAAGCAAATCAGATCCAAAGCGGGACTAAAAATGAGCCTATGGGCCGAGTTCGAAAAAATAATCAAAGGTACCAGCACATAGAGCCCAACTTATGGGCTGTGGTACAAAATTGAGCTTAAAATGATGCAAGATAAAGGAGAATTTAAGCTCACAAAGTAGAAGAATGTAAAATTTTTTCACCAAGAAGGAAAAGCTTAAAAGACACGAGCATTATCCAGAGAAAATGTATACTAAGTGATCAGCAATGCTTCATAAGTAGCAACCAACACTTCGTTCAGCTCAAAATTGCAATATACGAGTTGTATCTCCCAAAAAAAAATATAAGTTGGAATGAAGAAAATATTTATATATATAGGCTGCAATCTGCATAGCCACAGGGGTAGACCCTTGGGCCGCTAGTGCGAGCCCACTATGGTGGAGAAAAAGACCGTTTGGGCGACCATGGCCTCCAAGGGATGGTCTCGCAGGGGCAAAGAAAAGTATTGAAGGGGCAAGCTCACTGGGTCAGAAAGGGGATAATAGGAGCGATCCCTAGTCCCAACCAACCATCGTCGGGGCGGATCCTTGTCCATTGGGGAAAGCCCACCAAGGTAAACCACTGGCAGGCAAGGTGACATCGCGGGGCTGACGTCGCAGGGGTGACCAAACCCTCGTCGGGGAGGTTGCAGAGAGGATTAAACACACTAGAAGGGGGAGTTATATAGTGTGTTACGTATTTTAACACTTTTTCACGGCAAGGCAAGAAAGAGGGGTTTGAAAATAATGAACACAAGGAATTTATAATGGTTTGGCCAAACCTTTGCCTACGTCCACTATCTAAATTTTTATCAAGTTAGGTTTTACACTAACAACAACAACAATTATAATCACTTTCAAGACAAGTGAGAATTTTTACAATTTCTTGAATTTTGGCTCAAGAACAACCCTTCAAATTTAGAGTTAAAAACTATCTTAATATTTCTCAACTCTTTTACAACTCTCAATAAAATAATACAACTCAGAAACAAATGTTTAAGCTCAAATGTACAAAGATTTCAAACAATGAAATGTAATCTCAAGAACTTTGTACTTTTTGGTAAGTGAGTGATGAAGACTTTAATTTTTAGAGAATAGTGTAATGGAGTGTTGTATGTGTTCAAGAACTACTCCAATTCTCATTCTTGAGGTGTATTTATTGAGATCTCATTTAATAAAGCTGTTAGCATTCAATTCTAGCTGTTATGACTCATTAAATGCTGTAATAAATGCTTCTGACACACGATTGGTCGACCAACATTCTTCTTTGGTAGACTAACACCTTACTTTGATTTACCAGGCCTTGCATTTTGGTCGACTAATTCTCATTCCAGTAGCTTACTTGAGTTTGCACTTTACTCGACTAAAAGTGCCAAGTTGGTCGACTAAAGTGTCATCAGAATGTTTCCTTGAAACTTCAAATCAATATCCATGTATTTGTAGATCAAATTATCCATTTGAGAAAATCAATATGCTCAACTTTTCTCCAGTTTGGTCGACTAACACCCTGTGTTGGTCGACTAAAATCATTTTTCAGTACCCTACTGGAACTCACTTTGGTCGACTAATAGCTAGGTTTGGTAGACCAAAATTTCCTATTGGTCGACTAAAGCCCTTTTGTTTCTTCACAAATACTGCATTTTGAGTAGTCAGAATGCCTCAAAATGTGTCTTAATTTCCCAAAGTACTTTCTTGGCTTAGGATAACTTTCAAGAACATATACATGAGTTTGTAAGAGCTTCGTTAACATCAAATTTTTAACTTAATGTTTTAATCATCAATCAAAACGTAAGAGGACAATTTTATGAACCACCCTTGGTCCAACACATTTTGCATCAATAAGTATATAATTAGGTCTCAAATCTTATTCAAGTCATTGTTTCCAACATGTTTCGAACCAATAATTTATACTATAATTCAAGTAAGGTCATGGTTCAACAATTAATAAAGTATGTTTATTTTATCCACTTATTCATTTTAAAACCATCATAATAGATAATACTAGTCCCAAAGCACCCATATCATCCCAAGCCAATAATTCAATTAACAAGCAATTGTTAACAATTTATAGAAAGCTATTAAACCTCAACTTTCCTTAATTTCAATGACTCAAGATAGTCAAGAACTTTCCCTTTCCGATTAGCCTCCAACCAAACACAATCTAGTGACTCAAATGATAATTACAAGAAAATATCACTAATCAACATGTATGCAAAAATTGACCCAGGCCCACGGAGTCAAGATCGAATTTTGATAGTAAAATAATGTCATCCATCACTATGGATGTTAAATATTAAGTTTCATTAAAAACCCATTTCATTTCATTGTTAAAATCACAAGTTTTCATCATTTTTAAGTTCAATATTTAATCCACTGTTTAAGGCTTCAAAACCATGAAATCATTGATAGGAATCATGTTAAAGTGACTTAAAATCTATGGAATTAGGCTTAGGAAACTTACCTAGTTGATTATCTTCAAAAATCCTTAATTATACCTTGCTAAAATAAGGTTCTGAGAGGTTTTGCATGATGAAAATGAGCGAAACATGATATACTTTTGATTTAAAATGTCCACTGATTTCAGCATATTTGCCTTGATCGTAGATGTCAAAGTCAACTAGTGCACTGCGAACACGATCAAACCCCTCGCACTTAAAGGAAGTTACTCATCGAGAATCGGACTTCCATGTCATGAATATGATGAAGGAAAACGTTACTTGACCAAGGAATAAAACAAATGATACATCAGACGTGACACAGGTAGTTGATTCTCACACCATTGCCATTAAGAAACTGCAGCAGTAAATGGGAAAATTGTCCATAATTATGAATCATAGGCAGAGGGTTTCCTTACTAAGTGACATCATTCCTAACCCAAGGAATGATGGTCATTGTATAGACTCACTACTCAAAGCAGGAAGGCTACGAAAGACCCACCGATGCCAGCTACTAATAATTAAGGAGATATTGTTGCTGAAGTGGAGTCTACTGATGAAAGTAAATTGATTGAGAATTTGGTTAATGGTGAGGAGAGGACAAGTGGAGATCAAAATCCCCAACAGTTATTGATGAGACAAATATAGAAAGGGGGAAGGATAAAGAGGCTTCAAAGTCTTTGACACTGATTGTAAGGCCTCCTCTACCATTCCACAGCTCCTTAAAAGAAAATTAGAAGATGGTAAATTCCACATATTCATGAATATATTGAAGGAGCTATATATGAATATTCTATTGGTGGAGACCCTAGAGGAGAAACCATGGTATGTAATATTTATGAAAGATTTGGTGACAAAAAAAAAGATTGTCAGTTTCATACCTCATAATTTTCACCACTGTAGTGGAATTGCTTCGAGTTCTCTAGTATAGAAAAAGAAAGATCTTGGACCGTTCACCATCCTTGCACCATTGGAGTATTCAATTTTGAAAAGGATTTATATAATCTGGGAGCCAGCATAAATCTGATGACACTTGGTATTTTCAAATAGTTGGGCTTGGGATCCCCAAACCCACGAATATGTGACTATTGATGGAAGATAGCATGGTAAAAAAGCCAACTAGTATTTATATGATGTAGTGGTGAGACCGAAAAACTTCATATTTCTAGCTAATTTTTCATACATATTTTGAGGTTGACTTTAAGGTGATCATCATCTTGGGACGACTATTCTTAGACACTAGAAGAGCACTTGTTGACATGGAGAGAGGAGAGCTAAAATTTAGACTGAACGATAAAAAAGTGAGGTTTAATGTATGCATATCCATGAAGCAACCTAGAGAGATATGTGTTGTGTATGTTATTAATACTTTCTTTCTTAATGAAGAGAAACCTATTGAGGAGTAATATACTATACAGACTTTGGCTGCAGTGATAATGAATTTCAATGATGATAGGACTACAAAGTTTGAGAAGGTTGAGCAAGCACTATATGGTATACAGAGTATTCTTACCCATGAAAGAAGTTGGATCTCACTTTGAAGTATAGAACAACCCCCCCCCCCTACTAAACCGTCTATTGAAGAACCACCAGTCTTAGAATATAAAGCTCTTCCTCCATACTTGAAGTAAGCTTTCTTGGGAGACAGACACACTTTGCCAGTCTTGCTGCTGACTTGTTGGAGCCTCAAACTGAGTCTTTTCTATCTGTGTTGAGGAGATTCCAGAGGGATATTAGATGGACCATCACAGACATTATCAGGATTCCTCCCGGTATTTACACTCAACAAATACAGTTGGAGCCAAACTGCATTCCTAGTATCGATCATTAGAGAAGGATTAATACACCTATATAAAAGATGGTGAAGAACGAGATAATAAAGTGGATCAATACAAGCGTCATCTACCCAACCAATGATAGTAATTGGGCTAAGATCAGTTCATTATGTGCAAATAAGGGTGGAATCATTATGCTTCCAAATGAAAAAAAAGAGTTGATTCCGATGAGACTAGTCATAGGTTTGAGGATATGCAGTATTATAAGATGCTGAACAATATGGACGCAAGAAGACCATTTCCTTTTGCCTTTTATTAATTAGATGATGGAAAGACTTGCAGGCAGAGGGTGGTATTGTTTTCTTGATGGTTATTCAGGATATAGTCAAATCTTAATAGCTCTATATGATCAAGAAAAGCCTACTTTCACCTGACCTTATAGGAATTTTGATTCCATCGTATTCCTTTCGGATTATGCAATGCTCCATCTACATTCCAATGATGTATGATGTATTTTTTTAGTTATATGGTCGAGGATACTATTGACATTTTCATGGATGATTTATTTGATTCATGCTTGGAGAATCCAGCTCAAGTTCTAAAGTGGTATGAAGAAACAAACCTTTTGATTAACTGGAAGAATGACACTTAAAGTTTAAGAGGGGATTGTTCTAGGGAATTTTTTTTTCAAATAAAGGTATTGAGGTTGATCGAGTGAAGATGTAGGTGTTAGCTAAGTTGACCCTACCATTTTTTGGGTGAAGGGTGTTAGGAGTTTTTTGGGTCAAGTTATATTCTACATAAGATTCATCAAGGACTTCTCAAAGATTACATGGGCCTTGGAGGTGAAATTTACTTTTGACGATGCATGCCTAAAAGCCTTCGAATGTCTGAAGGAGAAGCTGATGAGTGCACCTATTATTGTGGCTCTAGATTGGACTAAGCCTTTTGATATTATGTGTGATGCTATTGGTTTGTATCTTGGGGTAGTCTTGGGCCAACAACACGAGAAGAGTTTTCACCCTATATATTATACTAGAAAGACACTTAATTCGGATTACAAGAATTACACCCGTGCAAAGAAGGAGCTTTTGGCTGTAGTAGTTACTTTTGAGAAATTTAGATCTTATTTGCTGAGTGAAGGTCATTGTCCATATTATTCACTCTGCACTGAGGTACCTAATGTCGAAGAAGGATGTTAATCCTTATGCTGATTAGATGGGTTTTTCTATTGCAAGAGTTTGATTTTGAAGTAATTGACTGCAAGGGATCTGAAAACCAAGTGGATGATCATATTTAGATTGGGGAAGAGAAAAAAGTGGTCCAGGAGCTAGGAATTGATGATACATTCCCATATGAGCAGTTTTTGGATGCTTTACACAATTTTATACCATGGTTTGCTGATTTTGCCAACTTTTTGGCAAGTGATTGGATGGCTGATGGTTTGAGTTACCATCATCGAAGAAAGTTCTTACATGATGTGAAGATATACTATTGGTATAAACCTTACTTATTTTGTATCTTTGCTGATAATATAATTCGGAGGTGTATTCATAAAGTTGAGATGAAGAGCATACTTGAGGCTTGTCATTCATCCCTTGCGGGGGGACATCATGGTGGCATGTGAACATCAAAAAATGTAGTATGGGTATTATTGGCCTATTATTCACCAATATGCACATAGTTTGCAAAAGCTTGTGACAGACGCTAGAGATTCAGTGTTGTATCCAAAAGACAAAAGTTGTTGCTAAATCCCATCCTTGAGGTGGAATTGTTTGATGTGTGGGGCATTAATTTCATGGGTCCATTTGTCAATTCTTATGGGATGAAGTAAAATCTAGTAGTTGTGGACTATGTTTCAAAGTGGGTGGAGGCGACTGCGCTTCCAAAAAATAAAGGAAAGAGTGTCACAACTTTTTGAAGAAGAATGTCTTTAGCCGTTTTGGTTCCCCAAGAGTAATCATAAGTGATGGTGGGTTACACTTTTGCAACCAGATTTTAGTGCTCTACTCAGAAATATGGTGTGAAACATAAGGTTCCAATGCCTTATCATCCTCAGACAAGTGGGCAAGTTAAGGTAGCTAACTGAGAGTTCAAGATCATCCTATCCAAGATTGTGAACACAAGCCAAACTGATTGGTCAATAAATCTCAATGATGCTCTATGGGCATGCTAGACTGCATTCAAAAACCCAATAGTTATTTCTCAGTATCATCTTGTGTATGGTAAATCATGTCACCTGCTAGTTGAACTTGAGCATAAGTCCTTGTGGGCTTTGAAGAAGCTTAATTTTGAACAACGTGTTGCCTCTAACTTGAGGGTTGATCAGCTTAATGAGATGGATGAGTTCTATCTAGCAACTTATGAGAGTGAAACACTGTACAAGGAAAGGATAAAGTTGTTCCATGACCAGAATATAGAGAAGAGAGAGTTTATCCCAGGTGATATGGTATTCTTTTTTGTTTCCTGTTAAATCAAAGTCTAAGTGGATGGACCAGTTAGAGTGGTACAAGTATTCTCACATAGGGAAATTTAGTTAGAAGAAATGAAGGAAATTTGTTCAAGGCTAATGGGCATCATGTGAAGCACTATTTGGGAGCTTGGGAAGAATCCAAAACAACTAAAATGCTTTATCTCGATAAACTCTAAGTAATTGAGATAATCAACGCAGTACCGTAATGTTAAATCAGGTGTTACTTGGGAGGCAACCCAAGATTATATATGCAAACTTGTAAAAATTGTTTTATAGTGTCTAGGTTGTTCAATGTTTTCAAGGCAAGTGGTTGGAGCAAAATTTTCATGCCTCGAATTCAACCACTAGGTAGGATTGGGCATCCTCTGCCACTAAGTTGCCTCAGTAGTTTCGGATGGACCCTTGGCTTATGCATAGATCTAGCTCTAATACTCAGGTGTAGAATTAACATAATATAACTATGATAATGTAGTGGACCATATCACATCAATAAATATACATAAATGAAAGAATGATGAACTCAAATCCAATAATTAGTACCTAACTTTCTGAAAGCCTTTATACACAATATATGTGACTACTAGTACAAGACTATTAGCTAGTCTCCATACAAGAACTAAATGAACAAAAATAAAGCTATACCTCTAATCAAACTACAAGAGTAAGAAAAATCCAATATCATGGTCCCTCGAAATAGGTGAGGACTCACGAAATCTTTAACTCTCAATGCAAATCTATCAACTTTGAACTACCGTATGACTGACAAGATATACATGTATGAAAGACATGAAGCATATAGGTATGTGATTATTACATTGAATATATAAAGGTAACATGAACAAGCAATAAAAATATGCTTCTATCACGGTATGAATAGACCATGAACCCGACTATGCAATGCATGAAAAATGCTGAACTTAACTCTCAATATCAGGAAGCAATAATATGCCACAATGTCATTTATTATGAACTTATACTCTCTACTATGCTGGGACAATTTGAATGACCACCACCAGTCTGACAAAATATACATCTATCTCTACTATGCTGACATACTAAATCTTCAACATGTGGATGCATTTAAACATCAATCATTTAAAAGATCATTCTAAACCCTTCATAAAGAATGAACTCGTAAATAGAGTAAAAATTATCATTTATTTGGTTATGTAAGACTACAATTTTGACTCTGCATTACAAATCTCCATGTATAATTATTATGTAAAACTTGTCAACTTTGAAATAACACCTTATCTTTCTAGAGTATAGGTATCACTCAGTAAAACATCACTTCTTTATCCTTTCTTTATCTGGGTCAGTGGATTATTTTCCACTAAGTAAGTTATCCCTACCATACTTTAGTTTAAATGATTAGATGATCTCTACCAAGAATTATTTTAAATAATCATGTGACCTTTTCCAAGATTTAGAGACCTCTTCCATGGTTGAGTGACCTCTGCCATGATTCATTTTAATTGATCAAGTAAACTCTACCACTACCTCAGTGTGAAAAATAATTATCTAATTTACAACGTATACTCATCTTCATAGACATGTTCGTACTTCTTACAAATTTCATTATAGGTTAAGTAATCAAACAATCTCATCAAAAGGGTTATGGCTGCAACTTTGAATTGCATACCCATAAGGTCAACCCTCGTGATTTTCTCTTATTAGCTCTAAATCAAGTTTAGCGCTTCTTATAAATCAAGTCAAGTTCTGAATCCATGATTATTATTTGATACCCATCTAATAAAGATAAACCCAACCATCTATACAAACCTTTCAAACTTCATGCTTCCTTTTACAATTTATATGAATATGACTCTTAGAATTTGAAGGACATGTAATATGACATGATATATCATAAAACTCCAATAATAGTGTTCATGATCATATAAGGAAGAGTAATTCGCAAGTCATGACAAGTAAACATGACTTGGATATTTCACTTCCATTTATAGACAAGTATTAGAATTTATCTTTCTTAATTGACAACCTTCATGAACATTACATATGACTTAAAGGAACATCTAATTCATGATATAACATGAAAAGCCTCATATTTATTACTTCCTAGACTATGGGAAACATGCTTAGTAAGGATTTCACAAAATATTTGATGGATAGAGTAAGCCTAACAATTATACTACGAACTTTTTAACTTTAAAAAATGGGGTTTGGGCACATGGGAGAAAGAATTTCCATGATCATTAAAACACATACCTAATCCTTGAGAAATTGTGTTGGAATTTAGAGGCAAAGACTTCACTTTTAACGTTTAATAAGAACCCTAGATGTAGTTTTGAAAGAAAGCTGATTGATATTTTTTTTCTTTTGTCTGAGTATTGGTGAATAATTAGAGGCGAGGAGATAAAATCGATTAAGTATGGGAGAATAAGGGTAGTAGAGTAATTAGATTGTTTAGGTAATTTAGACTCTTAGTATAGTGTAAAATGGCGTAGTTTAGTCATCCATGTGATAGGGAAATTACCTGAATTCCCTTAGGAGTAAATAGAACAAAATCAAACTTTTGTATTGTCTTCAAATAACTTCACAGCGTGAGGCTTCAAAAATTTCCTAGCCTCACGTCGTGAGGCCATTGAAAAATTCAGCCAATAACTTTCTTAAATTGGTTCAAAACATGTGGCTAGTAAAATTTCCATAACATTTTTCTTGGACCTCAAAATGACACAAGAATTATTGAGTTATGGGTCAAATAACTCCTTATATATTAGGAGTATGATCATTTGAAGTTGACCCCTATATGAGACGATATGAAAACTATAAATATAGAGAGGCTTTTAACTTAATTTTGCACTTGGAAATCCTTAGGACATTAAATCATGTCAAACATGACTTTAAACTTTAGAGGTGATTTTATCACCTAGGAACAAGTGGTAATTCATAGGTCCAGACTTAAACACGTACATAGGTGACAATGTATTTGTTTTACAATATCTCCCTTTTACCACATTCATCCTCAAATAAAGGATTAACAATGTCATTGAGGAATTTTACTATGGGAAATGATTCACTGATGATGCGGATCGCTATATGAGGTGCACGAAAAAATGAGGGAGAAAGAAATAAAGAGTAAAGATATGTGGAGATTTACAATAAACTCACTGGTTTATGAACAAGGTATTGGTTATCCCCTCCTTTTAATTGAACCTGTGAATCAATAGAAACCCCCAACAAAAAACCAAGGGAACCATAATTGAATCCATAAATGGAAAACCTTTGATTAATTCTGATAAAATAATTTATACTGGCAACTAAGGGAATCCACCATCAATCACTCACTACGAATTACTCTAAGCTATGTCTAAAGCTATGATAGCTAATAACTAAGCTCTCAAAAGAGTTTCCATGCTTAATCATCAAAGTATCCTTAAAATAATGCAATACTACCTATTTATAGTAGTCTAATTATTTAATAAACAAAATTAAGCTCAAAAGTAACCAATATGACAAAATAGTCCTTCAAGTCTTGAAGCTATCACATTAACCCCTCAAGTTTGGGTCTCATCAATTCAAGCCCTTGAAGTATTCCGTCATGCCCAAGCTATCTTCCAAACTTGAGACTGTCTTCCTTTACACTCAACTATGCATCTTTGAGTCCCATTTAGTTCCTTTATGTTTCCCATAGTTTGGATCCCCTCAGTAGCATGATTGGTGCTTTCCGTGCTCGTATCAACTGACTTTTGGAATTCCATGCACTACTCATGCATGAGCTAATCAATCACCCAAACTATCATAAATAGTACAAGTAAAACATGAATACACCTCATGGGACTCATGCAATGCTACATGAAATTGACAAGGAAGTAAGGATTAATGGAGAGGATATTACCTTATATTAAACTTAACAGTCTAAGAAGAATGCACATTATGAGGCTCAAGGAAGATGAGATAGAGTAGGGTACTTCATAAGAGCTTTCTCATAATAACAAAGGGTGGCACCAACAAGACATATGAGTACAAGGAGCTGACATGAGAATGAAAACAACTTCTTGAACTGAAATAAATATAAAAATATCATATGTTGTCTTCCTGGGACTACACTTATCAGCTGCATCATACAATCATGAATGAGTTATATATATCTTGCTATGAGGGGTACGTAAACACAATATGTAAGGGAAGTACATTTGGCATATAATAAAGGTATCATCTTATGTAAAACCTTTCCTTTAAGAATGTACTCATAACACTATTTGAACATTTCATCCATCAAATTCGAGCTCATAGGGTAGGTAAATCAAAGGCATGTACATCATCCCCTTTCAAATCCTGATTTCTAGACATAAAACATACATACAAAAAATGTGGAACGGGAACAGGGACACTCTAGCCTTAGCAATACCACTGATAATCTCCAACTTCGAAATTACCCCTCAACTATACTCCCTCTTCTAAACTACTCCACTTATTCTTCTAAACCTATGATTATCATAAGTGTATGGGTAGCTATAAACTTATGAGGCTACTCTTATTTTATTCAAGCATTACTCTGAGTACAAGGTGCTATATGTAATAGGATCATACTAGTCTAATTTATGACATTCAATATTCTACATCCACAAGAACATTACCTCTTCTTATTCATACAACTAATCAACCTTGAGCTACATCTCAAGAAGGCACTAACCATATACCATAATCTATTACACACTTATCAACACCATATGCAAGCCTATTACTATAAATATAATTTTATGGCTTCCTTGACATTAAAAGTAGACCATCTAAGGATCTTCTTAATATTACTGAAATCCATAACTCTACATATTCACTACAACCCTACTTAACTTCTATAGTGCCAAGGGCACCCTAAAACCACTATTGAATGAACATTCAGTGTCTTCCAACTTAGCTTTGGTAATTTTCTTGATTTCTGTCTCTTTCTATGCTTAGAGTTTTCTGATAGTCGCCTTAATTCACTTATCACTTGCTCAGTGCCCTGGCTGTTCATTTGCCTGTATCTTAATTTTCTTGTTTTGAAGTTTTAGTTTTAAAATAGTGGAACTCGGAGTGAAATTGTAGTAAACGCACTAGGAATCTAACTTTGACAGTTTTGTTAGCTCTAGAATACCAAATTAGGTCTAGGCTGACCTTAAGTTCATATCCCGGGCTTTTTGTTTTGTGTTTGGGTTGGTTTGTGGAAATTTAGCCCATCTAAAGCTCATTTTGAATTCTGGGTGGTATTTTTACGATCGAAGCATTGGAAAAGAATTTTATAGTATTTTTATGATAAAAATATTGGACCAAGCTCTTTTTTATGATAGAGCATTGGGCTAGAATTTTGTGGTTCGTTTCTCGGGGTATCTGGACTCGCTTTGAGTTAGTTTGTGAAAGGTCCAAAGATTGGCTCCTTTCGATCCTTTTGAATTTGGGGACCTTTTTATATAAACAGCCTCGATTGTTCATTTATCACTTTTATTGGGTCGGTAGTGTGTTTTCCATCAAAAGTGCCCTCTAGATTTGATAGAATTGGACTTAGGATGCTCGTTTTATACCCTATGAAGAATTCTTATTTTTCTGAGTTTGGTTGTAGGTTGCAAACCGCCCTAGCAATCTTTAGGCCTCCCTATGCTATCGCCCTTATAGCCAGCGTTTTTTCTTGGTGAGGCTGCCCTAGGGAGCCTCCTTTTGTCTTGCGAGGGTGCCCCAGCGGCCCAAGCAGTCTATATAAAGGGGTTCACCCCCTTCATTTTCAGCCCTTGGTTCCTTCAAATTATTGCCTTCTCTAGGCCCTAGGATATGGTTTTGAGTGTTTTGAGTGTTTTGAGTTGAGGGGAGTATTGGGGAGTTGTGTGAGAGATCATGGGAGTTCGTGCAATAAGTTTTCCTGGGTATTTCTCGTTCTTTCGCCTTGTTTAGCTTATGTAAATTATTTTTGTTTCTTTACTTTAAACCTTGTTTTCTCCCTTGATTCCTTATCTCTTTAGGCTTAACTTTGGACCATAAGTCCCCTCGAGCTAATGGCTTCATGCTGGTATTTTTAGTTTAAGTTTTTGAGCTGTGGGGCCCGATTTTGACCTAGGTTGCTAATTGAAATATGGGTCTCATTTTTCATATTTTGATCCATGGATTCAGAATTGTATAGTTTTGGGTGACTTCAGTTGTGTTGGAGCCTCAGGCCCATGGTGCATGCATTTTGGGGACTTCCGTCAGCGTCCAGGTAGGCTAGGTTTATTAATATGCATTATAGACTGGACTATTATTTATGCTTATGATATGGCTAGTAGTGTGGGTTAGGCTTTAGGTTGATCGTTATATTTTTAGATAATACCCTTTTTGGATTCCAGGGGCCCGTAAAAGGGCATAGAGGGTGAAGGGTTGTATGTCTGGGTCCTGGCCTCACCTCATGGGGATCACAGACCTTGGGAACTATTTTAGTTGACTCGCGAAGAGTGTGTTGAGATGAGTTCTTATCTTTTATCCTTTGTCCAATCCTAGACTCCGATTATTTTCTGTTTTCATTATTATTAGTATTTTTGTTGCTATATTGTGTTAAAACACATGTATATTATTTTTTGGGCTGAGTATTGGTACTGATGGAGTGAAGACCTGAGATTGGCACTATTTGGGCAAGGCCCTAAGTATTGGAACTGATTGGGAAAGGTCCTGAGTATTGGCACTGATGGAGCGAGGCCCGATATTGTCACTATTTGAGTAAGGCCCGATATTGGCTTTTATTGAGAGGATGGTTTTGCCACTACATGATACTACTGTATTTTATGTTTTTGCACCCCCGTGTATTACCTTTGTATTGTTTGTGCTCACCTGGCTTAAGGGAGAAGTCACAGTGGGTTTTGCTGTGTTGTTTGTTCTTACTGGTGGTATGGGATGCCAGGTAGGTTTTGTGTGTTTACTTTCTGTTCCTTACTTAGTTGTATCCTAATTTTTATCCTTTATTCATAGCACATACATACATATCATTATGGTTTGTTGGGTCTTGGCTTAGCTGGAGCACAAGTACGTTTCCTTACTTCAATTTTGGGTTTTGGGTACTGGTTACTCCGGTTCGTGTTCACCATGTTTTAGTTCCTATAGATCTGTGCTTACACTTTTGGTCTCTTACCTTTCTGTATATCTATTAGTTTGACTATTTTCCTACTATTGTTGATCTGTTTTACTTCCTCGCCTTTATTACTTGCATTTTATCTTAGCCTAGTCAGCCGATGATGCTACTGGGTACCTTGTTTGGTACTGATGCTGAACTTCTGTACCATTTTCGTGGTACAAATACTGGCAGGGATTATCATAGATAATGTGATCATGACGGAGTAGATATAGCTGGTTGTGGAGATTATGGTGAGCTTTGTCGTCCGAGCTTGATGTCAACTTGCTTTTATTTTGTTTATGGCAGCCCTGTGTTGTATTATTTTTGTAGGAGTTGCTTTGTATTTCTATCTTTTGGATACTCTGTATAGTATCTCCACATGCCATTGACACCTAATTTTGGGATTTGGGTTATGTACAAATTTCTTCTGCTTCTGTTCTTTTATGTTATTGCTTATATTTTCTGCTTTGTTGGATGAATAGAGTGTTCATAGCCCATTGTACGTGGCTTTGGACTGTTGGGTTAAGCTTGTCTACAGGAGGTTGTAGATGCCATCATGACCTAAAATTTGGGTTGTACACTCTTATCCTACTCACACCACCATGAAAACAACACTAACTTATTACTCCTTAGTCAAAACATAAGGACATACCATCCCACTACTCCAAAGTAATAATATAATATCAAACTACACATCAGCAACTATAGCGCACTCTGACTCCTACACTGCTAACTTCATAGTTCTAGCTCAATGGTTATTCTACCACAACATACTTTCCCAATCATACCTTTTAGTTGCTACCACAAAACAAGTCTTGTAAACTGCTACCACTACTCATTTGACTCACGTTATAACCACCAAATAAGAGTTAAGGTAAGGGTTGAAACATAAAGACAACCAAAGACTGAGGGGACTGAGCTGGCTTATCTTGGTATCTGAACCATCAATCCAACTTCTCTACAAACTGTTTCTCTCATAGGTGGCATGATTCAAGTGTGTCACAAGTCAGAAAAGATTTTCTTAGAGTTAAACTCCACAGCACGAACCAAGACTTGAATAAAGGGAAACTTTCCTAAATACTCAGCATCCTTTTAGTAATAAGTATGCTACAGTTCATACCCATAACTAAGATTCTACCTAACGATGGATTTCAAAATCCTAGGACACTTGAATCTAAATCTCTGGTGCCAATTTTTTCACGCCATGAATTCACCCCCTGAGAAGGACTAGTCATCCCAAACCACTAAGTTGCATCAGTAGCCTTAGATGGACCCTTGGATCATACATAGCTCTAACTCTCATACTCAGTGAAAGAACTAACTTAATATAACTATGATAATATAGTGGACCATCTCACACCAATCAATAGAGATGATAAAAGAATAATGAAAACTCAAATCCAATACTCAGGACATAACTGTCTGAAAGACTCTATACACAAATCTCATGACTTCTAGCACAAGGCTACTAGATAGTCTCCAAACAAGAAATAAATAAACACAAATAAAGCTCTAGCTCTACTCAAACTATAGGAGCAAATAAAAATCCAAAATCATAGGCCCTCAAAATAAGTGAGGACTCACCAAATTTTTGAACTCTCAAAATACAGATCGGCTAACCTTGAATATCCAGATGGTTGGAAATATTTACATGCATGAAAGACATGCAACACAAAAGTATGAGATCTGTACATTGAATATATTGAGTATGAAGAAAGGTAACATGAACAGGAAATAACAATATTCTTAAATGAAAGTATAAATAGACGATGAACCTGGCTATGCAATGCGTGAACAACTCTGACTGTATAGCAAGAAGAAATAATATGCAATAATGTCATTTACTTATAAACTTCTACTCTCTACATGCTGACACAAGTCGACTGACCACTACCAGGCTGACATATTGTACACATATCACTACTATACTGACATACTAAATAATTTGCACATGGTTGCACTTAACCATCAAATATTCAAAAGACCTCTTTAAACCCTTCATAAAGAAAGAACTAGAAAATAGAGTAAAATTGATCATTTATTTGGATATGAAAGACTACAAGTTTAACTCTACATAGCAAATCTATGTGTCCAATTATTATGCAAAATTTGACAAAAATAACACTCACCTTTTTAGAATATAGGTATTTCTTCTTATCTTTTCTTTATCTGGGTCAGTGGATTATTTCCCACTAAGTGACCTCTGACACACTTTAATTCAAATGATTAGGTGACCTCTAACATGAATTATATTAAATAATCAAGTGATCTCTGCCACGATTCATTCCAGATGATTAAGTGACCTCTGCATCGATTGAGTGACATCTACCATGGTTGAGTGACATTTGCCATGATTCGTTTTAATTAATCAAGTGACCACTTCCATGACCTCGGTGGGGTAAATAATTATCTAATTTACAACATATACTCATCTCCATAGACATGTTCAAACTTCTTACAAACTTCATTACAAGTTAGGTAATCAAAATTCTCCTTAAAGGGGTTATGATTGAAACTTTAACTTGAATAACCACAAGGTCAGCCCTCATGATTTTCTATTATTAGTTCTAAATCAAGTGTGACACTCCATAACAATCAAATAAATTCTTTAATCCATGATTCTTATTTGATACATTGATAAACCCAACCATCTGTGCAAACCTTTCATACTTCATGCTTCCTTTTACCATTTATGTGAATATGACACTTAGAATTAAAGTACATGTAATATGATGTGCAAATTCATAAAAATCAAACATAAGTGTTCACGATCACATAAGGAAAGTTAATTCACAAGTCATGACAAGTAAAAAATGATTTGAGTATTTCACTTTAATTTATGGACCAGTATTAGAATTTATCTTTCTTAATTGACAACTTTCATGAACATGACTTACGACTCAAAGGAATATGTATCTCATGATATAACATGAACAACCTCGTACATATTACTCCATGGACTATGGAAAACATGCTCAGTAAGGATTTCACAAAATACCTGAAGGATAAAATGACCCTAATAATTATACTACGAACTTCTCAACTTTAAAAATCAAGGTTTTTGTCACATGGGTGAAAGAAAACCCATGCTCATTATCCCACATACCTGAATCCTTGAAAAATCATGTTGGAATTTCGAGGATATGACTTGATTTCGAACTTTGATAAG
>JBDJHY010439702.1:0-17757 GCA_039654485.1 Withania somnifera | reverse complement strand
TTTTTATTCTATGGTATATATCCTTTCTTATTCTTCAGCTTATACTGTAGTAGTCCTCCGCTTCGGCTATGGACTACAGGGTTTGGTTCTCCTACTTGGGTATAGTAGGTGCCATCATGACTTGAGAAATCGGGTCATGATAGGTAGGAAGGCTATATCCGATGCAACTGAAGACAAACTCGTTGAATGGACACTAATAATATGCAAAAAAATATTTCAAGTGTTTTATAACATCAATATCACCTAGATCCATCAATTACTTTCAATTCAAAACATTCAAGATTTTTCTTATCAATTCTCATGAGCACGTGATGAATCTAGTTATAACAGGCTTACCTTATCATCGTAACAACAGGGTATACATAAGTCAAAATGGTACTCCATGACATAAATGCTCATAAAAGATGAAGTCAACTAGTAACCATTTATATATGCTCAATGTGATGCAATGCAATGGAATGAAATGCAAATCTGTCACATGTACCTCATTAATACCAAAAAATTCACATTGGCCACTGTATTGTTCACCATGTCAAAATCACGCGTCATCCATGGTTTTCATATTGAATATAATTGCCTTTACTGTGCCAAAAATCACACCTCAGCCATGGTTTTTATATCAAATATCATTACCTTAACACGCTAGAATCACACCTCATCTATGGTTTTCATATCAAATATCATTGACTTTACCATGCTCGAATCACACACCCCGTGTTTTTCATATAAAATATCATTACCTTACCACACCGAAATCACACCTCAGTCATAATTTTCATATCAAATATCATTACCTTATGTCACGCCATGAGCCTATACCCTAGTGTAACATGATGCCAGAAACCATGAATGTATCCAAGATAACCCTCGTCCTGTCATAACACATAAAATTTAGAGTGGAAAATAATGCAGAAAATGATACATGGGCTAACTTTTGCAACATAAATAAAGAATAAGAAATTTTGTGACTGAATGATACAGATGAGTAGTTGGGACCAACCTCAAACAAACTCTAAATAACTAGAAAGACAGAAGATTGGCTAAGAACTCTAAATACAACTCCCTATGAGAATGAGGACTCACCATCTACTTACTAAAATTTGTTAGCACTTACTTTTAAAAAACTAGGAGGAGTACCTGCATCTACAACTTGAATGTAGGTATAAAGTATCCATCAGTACTTCGAATGTACTAGTATGTGACTTTATGCAATAGCTTTAAGAAAATAATGTAACTGAATATAGTTATAGGATACATATCTAAACTCTAGATATAAGAGCATTTAAACATGTATTAGATAAGACTGACATCATAAATTTGTTATTGAGTTGTGACCAGGAATGAGAAATCATAAATGTTTGAACAAGTAAAATATAGGACTATGAGATAATGAAGACTAGTTTCATGCATAAATACTAATACTTGAGAACTAAGAGATTTTAGTTAAAATATGTAAAGTCATAAAGAAATCATACTTCACAAAAAGGAAAATATAAATTGAATGCATCAACATAGGTTATGAAAATTGAGTTGCAATCACTCATATTTAGTTGAAACATATTTGAAAAATGGATATCATGTTAATAATAAAATAACTATATTTTTATAAACTAGTGAGTCGTGCAACATGCTTAATCATATTCTAAAGATGAAAGGTGAACTTAGTGGGAACATGGGGGCGTTTCTCTTAACTGATAAATAACTATGCAAGCTATATAAAGTTCATTGTGCTTCCCCTACACTGATAAATAGGGGCAGTAGCCTGGCAAAGTTAACATCATACATACATTAGGATCCTTTCATTGTGCCTCGGTGATGTTAGTCCAGAAAACCTATGATGGCAATGTAGTTATGGAACTCGGGTTGTATAAACCCTTGTTCTCTCGGTTCTTAATAATCCTACAAAAACTCATTATATAAACATAGCTCATTTAAAAATCATAATTGGCACATCTTGCCCATATCATTCATAAATCATATCGTATCATGTCATATCATAGTTCTTGTATCAAAATTTATGAGTCATAAAAATTCATAGAGAATCATCATGTTGAAGTTTAAACTTTCATAAGATAAGAAGTCAATGAGTAATTTCATATAGTTTATCATACGATTAAAATCATGTAATATTTCATGATAAATAATAAATTAATGAAGAAGAATAAAAATCATATAAAACTTGTATAAAAAGTAGGAGTAAATATCATGAGGGATAACAAGGATTTGAAATTCAGCATAGCTCATGATTTAGGTTAGAACCCTAATTGGAAATTTGTAGAACTTTGCTTGAAAATAATGAATTTTGGGAACGAAGATGGAGGAAATCCTCATTAAGTACCCACATACATGAATTTGAAGAGTTCTTGAAGAAAACTTTGGTTTAAACCTTGAAGCTTGAACTTGAAGAAAACCCTTCCATGGAGTTCTTGAATATTGGGATGAAAGAGAATGAGGTATTAAAAGTTGAACATAGTTATGGAAAAAATGTGATTTTCTATTATATCTTAGAATTGAAATTTGGGAAAGAATATTGGATATTACCTTTCTTGGAGTTTGAAAACCTTAGATAATTGTAGTGGAGAAGAGAGGGTTTGTTAGTTGAAAGAGGACAAGTTTTGGACATTTTATAGGGGTCTTAAGTCGAGAAATTAAGTATATAAAGTGGTGGGGTGAATACATACTTGAAAAAATAGGTTTTGACAAAGTTTTTGTAAGGAAATAGAGTTTCGTGGTGTCCTTCTAACTTACTGTAAGTTAGCAATGCTTCATTCTCTTTATTGCACTGGCTTTCGACTAAGCTCGCGCTTTCAGCTCTACAAAGCGTAATTTACTAAAAAGCTCACAACTTTTTACTCCGGCCTTAGATTGACGTGAGGTTTGTTGAGTTAGAAACTATACTTAGAGTAATTGAGTTTAGATAGTGTATGGGTTAAGTAAATCTTAATATCCTAGGAGATATTGGCATTTGAATTTGACCCTTTTTAGACCTATACGAAATCAAAACGATAAGAAAACTTTGACTTCAACTTTGTATTCGGGGTTCGTTAATACCTTAAATCACCTCCAACACTTCATGTACACTTATTAAATGGATTTAAATCCTAAGATTAGGTAAAATATTAACGGATTCATTTCTAATCATGTACGACTAATATTTTAAGTCTTAGTTCAGAAGTTGGGTGTTACAATATCTCCCCGTTGGGATCATTCGCCCTCGAATGATAGCATATGCTAGGAGGAACACACATGAGCTAAAATTTCACTTTTCTACCATAGTATTTTACAACTACCTACTATAATGCATGAGCAAGAGATATAAGGGCAAGAAACTAGCATAAACTTGAAGAGCTTGATTCAAGACATGAACTTAAGATTGGACATGTGTCTCATTTAACATGGAGCTACAAGATATGAAACATGAGTTCTTTAAGAACAAAGTGAGAATACGACTACCTTTTCCTTAAGAGATGCATTTGATACCCTCAATCTTAGCTACACTTCTTGACATTACTTTCTCTTCCAAAAACTATACTTCATCATTTATATCTTATAACTCTCACAATGGTATATGCAGCTACTATAGCCCGAGTCGAATAGCATGTTTTCCCATGTTCAAGCCTAACTTAGAGGTATAAGCCTCTACATGTAATATGATCATGCTATTCTAGACCACTGAGTGTTATATTCTATATCCCCAAGAACACTACTTCTTCTTATACCTAAAATCAACCAAACCTCAAGATCTAATCAAGGAGTCTCTAACCACACAATTCAAATTCCCCACATTTACCAACATGAAATTCAAGTTTATCGTTATATTCTCTTAATGTATTTATTGTAGTTAAAACTACCGAGGATTCACTCAAGAACCTCTACAATTTAAAACTATGATACACCCTTATCTAATAAATACATATAACTAGACCTTACCTCGTATTCAACTTACACTTACCAACTTAGGTGATAAAAACACATCAAAGATACGACTTATTGAGGGTTCACTATCTCCTATCTTAGTATTTACCTAGCTCCCTCTGCTATCGTCTTCCATCTCATAAATAAAGTCACTAAAGGAAATGGAGTATGAAAATAAATTGTAGAAATTTGAAATAAGGGTCTAACTCTTGACTATAAACATGGAGTGTGATAAGCATCATTAACGAGAGGATACTCTTCAATCTAGAAGAATTTTGGTTGTAACCCTGACAAACAAGATACAGGTCTGGGAAGTAAATTAAAATAGGCATGAATACTTCATATACTGAACGAATAAAGCATGAATAGAGGATTGTTCTACACATAGAACTGGCATAGCTTAATTCTTACTATCCATTTCATTAAGAGCATATAATGAGTTTATTGGGCTAAGCATAATATGAGACATAAATAATATATCACGAGTCATACATAACTTTATGGAATAAGATTGAGGTGGTAGTACTAAAACTTTTGCTTCTTATTCAAAGAACTGAGCATGTACGTGAATCTCTATGAAGTACATGAGCGTGGGTCATAGGCATGAGCTTGACACGCAGAGCATAGTTAGGTGGTCATGATGACTGAAATTTGGGGAATACATGAGGGTAATAATGGGTCAATGACTCACAATAACTCTTCTATAGAACTTATCACTATTTAGTTCTCAAGAAAAATCTTGGATATATACTTTATCATCTCCCCCTTAGATCAAGATAAACATCTAAGTCAGTGGACTTAAGTCATATCCTAATATGGTCTAAGCTCACTTTACTATACATGTCAGGCATCCCTAATCACGTGACTGCTAAGACTCCTTGAATACCTCTCCTAACTCTATCTTATATCTAAGTCCATCATTCCATAATTTATATGCTAATTGGCACACATAAACACTTCCTCTAACACGTAACCATTCTAATATTCTCCTCTTAGTCTATAAAATCACTCCAATAAATCCATATCCATCCTAGCTAACCAAATTTACCATTTTTAATAAGACACCCTGAATCTTGATTTTCTATAATTTCCTTAGTCTAATTCTTAAATACACCATATAAGTACCTAAATGACACTCTTCACACTTAGCAAACCAAGGATACTAAATTGGTAAACCACTATGCACATAAATGCAAAACTTTCCTCTTTAAATACCACACTTATGGATGCTTATATTTTTTCTTGAGATTTCTTCTGGGATAATTATTTACTTTCTGTTATCCTCTAAGGCCATCATTAAAAAAAAGCATCACTTCCCTAGATTACTAACGTCATACACCCATTTTAAAGGAGTCAACAGTTACATCAAAAGACTTAACCTCCTCTACCTTAGACATATACCCTTTAACTTATTTCTTTAGGATACCACAAAAGAAGGGTCATAGAATTTCCCCACATAGAAAAACTTACTAAAACTAATCCTATAGTGACACTTGGAATATGGGAGCCTCGAATTCCATGCTACCCTGGGTATAAATTCCCCTTCATAACACTTAAGATTCTTCTTATCTAACAATTTAGCCACCATTCACTTATTCATATAGGGATCTCTTAATCACTGGTCTCATTCTTAACATATTCTTACCTATCATAAGTTATAAGCTTAAGCGTTTTTGTATACCATATCAGGCCTACTACATTAATTCCACAAGCCAATTTTACTAAACCTTGACTATCAATTCATTTACCACAAGGATCATCTAGAGTTCAATCTTAATATTCAGTACTAAACATGAATAGCACATGGATCCTTCTAATTAATACAGTCTACAACCACTAGATCATAAATCAAGGTTACACTGCTATGTTGAGAGTCAATCATACGCTCTGTCTCATCAAGTCCTACACCTCTTAATTATTTTAAAACCTCATTGTACTTAATTATTATTTATAACTCTTTTAGCTATATTGAATTCATAACCTTATGAGTACTATATTCCCTCCCATAGAAACCACAAATCAAAGTCCAAATCCATCAATTTCCTTATATCTTGCTCATATCCTACACTTGATCTTTCTAACATAATAACTTGTCATCATAAACTCCTTTTCTGGTCAAAATACAATCTAATTCGTCTTAACCAAATACCCTTCCCTACATATATACATGATACATGTAGCTTACACAATACTTAATGCACCTCAGTCAACATTTAATAATATATCTTCCCATGACTCACTTAATAACAATATTACTAAAGCTATATACCAAAATCAGTAACTAATCCCACTTTTGACCTTTGAACTTCTATGTACATATTATTGGTTCTATAATTATTCTACCACATAATGATTTGGCTCATAACATCCAAAATAACACCACCTCTTGGGTGACAATACTACTCAAATATTCTAAGACATATTTTTAGCTTATAGGATCTAATTGCTAAAATTTTAGAGAAGGATCTGGGATTGCATACTTTGGCTAACCAGCACGATTCATGCAGATTAGGATTGGAGCTTCATAGTTTTAGTACCTTAAAGATGAGGCATAATAGAAGGAATTAGAGCGACACACGATTTTGCATAATTTTCTTAGGACTGCTCTATTGCACGACTTATAATATGAAAGAAGGGAACCTTTTCCTAAATGTCCTGTAGCCTCCTAATTATAACTATGGTGCACAACACACCCATAATTAAGACTCTACTAGACACAGCTTCATAGAATCCTTAGGACACTTTAACTCCTTGCTCAGATACCATGTTTGTCACACCCCAAGCCTACACCTTGGGAGTAACATAGTGCCTAAAACCATGACTGACTCCAAAATAACCATTGGCCTGTCATAACATATAAATCATCGACTTAAAAGTAATGTAGAAGATGATACATATACTAACTTTGGCAATATGAATAATGAATAAGTCTATGATTGCATGATGCATTATTTGAAAACTAAATACAGTTTTTGGTTAACTATCTATGAAGCCTCTACCAAGATTGATGAGTAGCTGGGACCAAACTTAAACAAACACTAAATAAATGGAAAGAAAAAAGACCAGTTGAGAACTCTGAATACAATGCGCTAGGAGAATGAGGTCTCGCTATCTTCTTACTGGAATCTACTAGCACTTACTATCCACGAACTAATAGGAGTACCTGCATCTACAGTGTAAATGTAGGCATAGAGTGTACATCAGTACTTTGAATGTACTAGTATGTGAATTTATGCAATAAGTTTTAGAAAACAATGTAACTGGATGTAGGCATAGGATACATGTATAAATCTAAAATGAGAACATTTAAACATGTATTAAGATGATTCTGACATCATAAATCTATTATTGAGTTGTGAACTGGAACATGTCTCAACTATAGGATTCGGAAGTCATTAATACTTGAACAAGTAAAAGCTAGGACTATGAGATAGTGAAGACTAGTTATATGTATAAAGACATATACTTGAGAACTAAGATATTTTAAGTAAAATGTGTATAGTTATAAAGAAATCATACTTCACAAAAGGAAAAGCTAAATTGAATGCATCAATATAGGTCATGAAATTGAGTTGCAATGACTCATATTTAATTGAAATATATTTGAAAACTAGATATCATGATAATAATAAAATAATTATATTTTCATAAACTAGTGCATAATGCAACATTCTTAATCATATTCTAATAATGAAACCTAAACATAGTGGGAACATGGGTGAGAGTGTTTCTTAATCAACATATAACCATGCAAGCTACATGGAGTTCAGTGTGCCTTCCCTACACCTAAAAATAAGGTTGATAATCCACCAAAGTTAGTACCATACATAAATTAGGATCCTTTCATTGTTCGTTGATGATGTCAAGCCATAAAATCTAAGGTGGCAATGTAGCTATGGAACTCAGATTATATAAACCTTTATTATCTCAGTGCTCAATAATCTTACTCATTACATAAACATAGCTCATTTAAAATTTGTATTTGGCACATATTTTGACCATATCATTCATAATTCATATCGTATCATGTCATATTATATTTTTTGTATCAAAATTCACAAGTCATAAAAATTCGTAGAGAATCATAATGCTGAAGTTTGTACTTTCATGAGATAAGAAATCAATGAGTATTTTCATATAGTTTATCATACCATTAAAATCATATAATACTTCATGCTAAATCATGTAAAAAATTCATCAAAATAGGAGAAATTAGCATGAGGGATAACAAGAATTTGAAATTCAACATAGTTGATGATCTGAGTTAGAACCTTAATTGAAAATTCATAAAACTTTACTTTAAAATGGTGAAATTTTGGGCATGTGGTTGAAAGAAAATCCTCATCAGATATCCACATACCTGAATTTTAAGAGTTCTTGAAGAAAACATTGGGCTTCAACCTATAGCTTGAAGTTGTAGAAAACCCTTTCGTGAAGTTCTTGAATATTGGAATAAAAGAGAATGAGGAATTAAAAGTTAAACATGGTTATGGAAAGAATATGATGTTATATTACATCTTAGAATTAAAATTTGGGGAAGAATATTGGATATTACCTTACTTGGAGTTTGAAAAAACTCAAAGAATTTTGGAGGAGAAGAGAGGGCTTGTGGACCACCTTTGGACGTTTTAGAGGGATCTTAAGTCGAGAGATTAAGTATATAAAGTGGCGGGATGAATATACACTTGAATAAATAGGTTTTGACAAAGTTTTTGTCAGGTAATACATTTGTGTGCTGCACTCCTAACTTATTGTAAGTTAGCAACGCGTCACTCCTTATCTGTCTTTCTAGCAACCATGAATGCACAGTTTATTGAAATTCTCATAACATTTTACTTCAACCTCAGATTGACTTGAGGTTTATTGAGTTGGAAATTAGTTCGAGAAAAATTTAATTTATATAGGTTATGCATCACATAGATTTTAATATACTAGGATATATTCTCATCTGAATTTGACCCATTTTTCAGACCTATATAAAATCTAACTGGTAAGAAAACTTTGACATCAACTTTGTGTCAGGGGTTCGTTAAGACCTTAAATCACCTCCAACAATTCATATACACTTAGTAGATGGATTTAACACCTAGGTTTAAGTAAAAAACTCAATGGATTTATTTCTAACCATGTACGCCTAACAGTTTAAATCTTAGCTCAAAGTCGGAGTGTTACACCTTACAACACTAGAATCACACCTCAGCCATGGTTTTCATATCAAATATCATTACCTTACTACAATGGAATCGTACCTCATCCTTGGTTTTCGTGTCAAATATCATTATGTAAGTGCATGAAAATGATAAACAACTCAAATGCATTATAAGTGAGGTAATCAAATTCAATGCCTAATCAAGAACACTTAAGGGCTCCACGACCAAATAATAGATTACATATCAATCAAATTCATACAAGGCATATAATTCATTATGCAAATATTCAGAGTAAGCAAGTCAACAAGGCCCCCATATGGGTATTGCAAGCCACATATGATATCACAACAGCACATTGTAAGGCTCTCATTTGCATGCTCAATAAATATTCACTATGTTAAATAAATAATGTAAAATACAATACATGTGTTCTACAAAGCTTTGTAAAAGGGTCAAGCCTTCATTTGCCTTAAAAAATGAAGAAGGAATCAAATGTGTGTTTTGCCTTCGTAGTACTCTCCAATTTCACAAAATCTAAACAAATAATAATTTAACCATAAAGAATTATCATAGGACATACCCATGATGTATTCCTTAACTTAGGTCCCAAACACCGACCTTAAAACCCTTTCAAAATTTTGAAAGTCTTTATGAAAATTCAATTTAACCATGTAATGGGGATTCTGATTATGTAAAAATCACAATCCAGATTTATAATGGTAGCTTAATCACCAATTTATTTCATGAATATCTTGGGTTTTAAACTCCCAATAATTTTCATATACAAAATAAGAAACAAGTATGAACCCATATGAAGAAAACCATGAAAATCATGTAATATGAGTAAAAGTTTACCAAAAGTCTTGAATTCCTTGAAAATTTGATAATTTGATTCTTCCCAAATGATAAAATAACTCTAATGATGTCTAACAAGGGTTTTTTCAAGGTATAAAATAAGGTAAAAGTCGTGAAAAACCCATACATAGACAAGGGTGTACGTGAAAACCCAAACTACCTTTAATTAAAAAGCTGTCAAAAATCAAAAATTGACTAAGTGTGGAGGAACGGCCAGTGGGACGGTCCATTCCTCACACCTACTTTTCAAGGGTGCATGGAACGACCCATAGGACGGGCTTGCTTGACCCAGTACAGTCTGCACCCCTTCCTTTCATCCCGAGTTTGACTTTAACTTGATTTTAAGCCTCCAAACACACCCGGGACCTATGAACACAAATCATATATGAATTTTGAGTTTAAGAAACATTCCAAACATACTAGAATCATCAAAATAGGCATCTGAGGTCTCCATGACCCGATATACCCCTATGTTGTTAAACACAAACTTTTCTCTATAATATCAAAACTTATCTAGAATTCATGGAACACTATCCAAACCCTCTACTAGATCCAAATTTGACCTCAAAGATCCAACAAAATTGACGAAAACTGAATCTAAGTGCCAAGTCATCAAATATGACCAAAGTCAATCTTTGACCTCAAAATCCAACGTTATCCCGACACCTGAGATATAATCAACATGACAAGTCCAGGATTGATAATATTAGTATTACTAGACCTATTTCTACATCACGGGTCTAATTCAATTGATATAATTCATTTATGAGGCTCGAAACCCAAGATAATGCTCAAAAATTCAATTATCTCAACTTAAAAGCCTCCAATTACTAAGGAATTCCCAAATTTCTCAACATTTTAGCTTCAAATCCCAACCCCACACTGAAAACTAAGAAAATAAGACTTGGCGAAAATCTTGAGAAAGGGTAAAATTGTAATTTTAAGGAAAATGCCCAAAATAACCTTCGGGGTCATTATAGCAGGGTCCATGGAGGGCCTTCCTGCATACCATATAAATAATCAACTGAAATGAACATTAAGCTCATAATGTTTGGTCTTCCCAAGACTAAATCAGTATGATCTCAGAATAGATGCTCTGACTTCCCCAAGTCTAAAGCTAATATAAATCATCAGTCAAGGTCTCTTAGGCTTTATCGAGGCCAAAGTGGCATGAATAATCAATGTCTAGAGATCGAGCTTTGCCGATTCTAGTAATATCTAAAAATAATAATAAAGTTAATATTATCTTATTTATAATCAAAAACTTGTAAAACATCTCAATTTACTCATTTTAATCTTATAATACAGAAAACAGACCTACATGGCCATGCAAGGTTTCGAAATCAGCGATATCGAGCTCTCAACCATAAATAGTAATCAATGCATAAAAACCAGTTTTTATGATAATATGCTCAACACAAACAATATCACAGCCAAGCCCAATGGCCCTACATAGTCTCAATATCTACAATAAACATAACTATCCAAATCAAGATCCGGGACTCACGAATATTCATAATGACCCACAATCTCAATTCAAGATCAATCAAGACCACTCAGGGTCATAGGTACCTATCATTGCATATGCAATAAAAATAAATAACCACGAGTTGGACTAAAAGAGTAGACTGAGTAATGGGTTCCAACCTAGAAATTCCAACCCAAGGATGTCTATTTATCACAGTTATTCCCTATATAAACATAGACTAAGATGGTAAGTCGTATCCTAACTATTCTTTATAGACAAGCTCGCAAATACAGTGTAGAAGGTGACCAGACTGCTCCAAATCTCACAAAAATACGCAAACGAACTCAGACGATCACACAACTAGAAATATAATTATCCATACGTTAGTACGAGTCAAATGATACGCATAAAGCTATGGAAACAGGCCTACAGGCCCGTGAACTCAAAAGCTCAAACAAAGGGTACCAAAATGTTTCCCACACTGTAGGAAACCCATACCCAAATTTTGGAGTTAAGAAAAGTAAGAAATAAGCTTGAAATGATGGAATAAAGAGAAAAACCAACTTGAGAAATTTGGAACATTTTGGGAAATTTTGAAGAAATGAAGAAACTTACCAAAAATTGAAGAAGAATCGAAGAAATCAAGTTTACGACGTCACTCAACCACTCATGCAAAAATCCATGAATTTTTATGGAAGTTTTTGAATGATTGGAAGTGCAAAGGATGAGAAAAATGCTGAAAATTGGGTTTCTAAGGTTTTTTGTACCTATTCGACATACACTCTACACGATCGCATAGCTATGGCTTGCAATCACGAGCCTGGAGAAACTGACTCATCACGACTGTGTGATACATGTACCACGATCGTGAAGGGGAGTGACATCTGGCATCACACAATCGCGTGAAGAAGATGACGCGACTGCGAACATCAAAGAAAGTATTCATTGTAATTACGTGACATGATGTCACGATCGCATATAAGAGGATGTCTAGCACCAGAAACAGTTGAAGATGGCAGATTTTAGCTAAGAAACAAATTCTGAAATAAGGTTTGGAATGCATTTGAAACTCAATGAACATAAACCATAGATGCTACCTGAATGAAAATGACATTCCAGGCTCGATGGAACAGATGAAATTCTATTCCAAGGTTGTTTTGAAAAAGTGTTGACCAAAGTCAACTTATAACAACATAACCAACTTTCCAACCGAGTACTCAAAATGAGCCTCGTTGTCTCGAGGCCCGAAAGAACAGCTCACTTAACCCAAACTCGATATTCTAGAGTTGATGCCACAGTTAAATTTTTATTCCGAGTATCCAATCATAAAATGACTACCCAAGCTCCACTTATGAACCAAAATGCACATGAAACACACAATATCTCATATATTCAAAACCGAAGCCTCGGTACTCAAACCAATAGCCCATATAGACCAAAATTCATATTTCAGAGCTAACGAAACTCTCATAATTTGATCCTAATTTTGTTTTTGTAAAATTTTGAATTAAGTCAATGATTTTAATATTAAAGACTCTAAAATAGGGAAACTGACATAAAAACCAAAAGAACAACCCAAGAATCAAACTGTCAGTTCTGATAAGTTATAAATTACTTAGGGCTACTATAAAAAAGCTCTAGAATGCAAGAAAAGGTGAAATTATAGAAATGACTATAAGGGTCATTACAATCATGTTGTGTTGCTTTAGTAATGGATTGAAAATTGGTAAATTTTGTATTTTAGGTATGAGGAGCCTTAGGTCAATGACTCTGAGCCCTTGGAGAGCCACCATTCTCACTAGAAATCCACCAAGGACAACCTTTCTACTTCCCAAAAGACCAATGATCTTGCTTTTGAAAGTCATGGGCTGGCGACCATCTCTAGGGTCCGCAGACGTAGTGGAAGTCCACCAGGTTGAGTAATTGTGTTGCCAAAGTGTATGGATTGTGGTCTTAATACTCTATTAATTAGGGAATACCAATTTTAGTTTACTAAATTTAACGATGATTCGCCAGGACGTATGTTTGGATATCCAAACTTGGATGAAATCCCATGACTCAATCTATTAATCCTGATAACCCCTTTTGTGGTGTCAAGCATGGTGGTGGTCTGCCAAAGCTTTAGCAGACCAATCCCAGCAATTTATTCAAAAATATTTTCTAACTTGTTTGGTATTAACATGTGTTTGTTCTATACATGTATGGCACCTAAGAATAATATAAGCAATAAACCCTATCGATCTCAAGCCTCTAAGTACAAAGGAGTTCAAGAAAGACAAAACCCTAAGAGGGGAGTGTAAAACAAAGATCAACCAATTACAAATAGAGAGAAAAAAGAAACATATAGTTGAGTCTGACTTCGAGGCTGAGGGTGAACATCTTTCAAGTTTAATGAATGTTAGTTGGATATCCTCGGATGAGGAAAATATGGGTGGTTCAACTCGGATCCATTCCTTGTTGCCTTATCCAACAGCCTCAACTTAAAAGAGAAAAAGAAATCAACTATCGACAAAGGAAAACAAAAGGTTGAATAGTTGAAAGTATCGAGGCAACAAATAATCATTTTAGAAAAACAGTCCTCTACTAATGGGTTTCATGGTTCATACCATTTCATTCAAAAAGAAATCTGATAATATGGTTTTTAGATCTACATTAGGTCATTGTCATATTACGTTCCTTCATGGGTGAGGTAATTCTATGATGCTTATGTTGAATCACTCTCGACCAATTAAAAGAAAGACGATAAACAAGAGTTGTGGGATGGTGTTGTGGTTAGAGGAGTAGATATGCCATGTAAGGTTGATTCCATTATCTGGGAGTTGGACTGCACTTACTCTCACTCTCTCTTTCTATCAAAGAAATTTGTAACTCATTTAGACCAGTAGAAGGGGTGATATACCTGATGTTGCATGATATGACTCTCATGGATTGGTCCAGAAGTTGAGATGTTCCTATGATATATTGGTTGAGCTTCTTGAGTAGCAATCTCATTCCACGCAGAATGAATTGGTGATCTAACACTGCAAGACGGTGCTACTTGGAGCTTTGATTGCTGAAGAGTGGATAAATTTGGGGATAGCTATAAAACCTAAGATAATGATATAGGCCCGAACGATCAAATATCCTTTGGGTTTCCTTGTATGATTACAGAGTTGTGTAGGCAAGACAAAGTTACACAATCCTGACTCATGATTTTAAGATCGAGACATAATCCTTAGTTGATATCTTGAGTCTAAGTATACGGATCATATGGGTGATATATATTAGCCTACTAGAGTATCCCCGAGCCATAGATTGATATTGATTCCCTCAGAGATGAGAAGGTAGAGGTCATTCCCATAAGCTAGATCCTTTAGCCTCCATACCACCTACTACTTCTGTTTAAGAAGCATCTACTTCTATTTTAGTGGAGTTTACCCCTAATACATCACATCCACCTCATCTGTATACTTCTTCTCCTAAGATCTCCTCTATTTTTATAATATTTAGACCACCTCTGACTTAGACAGTCATGATGAGATAGTTAGAATATGTTGTGGATTAGAGGATGGCTAGATTAGAGGACCAATTACCTGTGCTTATTTAATCTAGTATTGATGCTATTGTGGCCCTACTTCAGGAGGAGATATGGGGATTTAGGATGACTATTGATATCTATGAACAATAGTTGAATGAGTTGAGCACCATTATGGGAGATGGCAAAGACAACAAAGTGTCGACAATGCTTCCATTGATTCAAAGGCAATACAAAATGATAAATTGAGGTCGACTGACTTTCCAGACTTATTTGTTAATCCACCAAGTTTGCCAATCCACATTCCACCATAGCTTGTTGTCCATACCAAGGTTGTTGCTAATGCTAGTGTAGAGCAGATAGATGTGTTTATATATCTTCAAGATTTAGATGAGAAGATGTTGCAAGGGGGTTAGTAAGGTCGACGGTTGAGACCTTACCGAGAGAAGGTAGCGGAGCGAAGGACGTCAAGGAGACTTTTATCAGGCTACATACCCTAAATCTAAGACAGTCACAGATATCCATACTTTATCTTAGTATTAGATTGATCCAGGGTACCCCTCTACTTTTCTCCCTTATTTCCTTTTGTCCTTATGCATTGAGTACAATGCTTACTTTTTGTTTGTTGGATGGTTTATTTTTCCTTTGCTTATTTTGGTTTGTGTAAATTTGATTGTGATTATCACGTTTAAATACTTATGGTATGTAAATGTTGGTTTGGTTGATGGTTGATGATTGATGATTGATGATGTGTGTATTAATTAGTTCTTTTGAATATTAGTTTTTTATTTAAATTGTGTTAGTGATTGGTAGTTTTGATAGGCTTTTTTCAATGATGGATGGAGTGCAAGGTGTATCAATGACACCCCTAGCTTGGACTTTTAGCCTAAGTTGTATGAATGACTCACATAAGTAATTTAAGGTGGTTTTCGTGAATCGAGCATGAGATTATTGATACTTGTGCCAATATCTTGCAAAATCATTAGGTCAAAGAACTCTAAATCACATATATGTGTGAGTTCTCATGTAGAACCATTTATAGGTTTTGTCTTTTATTATTTGTGTTTTGATTTAATCAAGGACAAGCACAGGTTTAAGTGATGAGCCAAGAAGTTATGACTCATTTAGCCTAGAATGGTAAGAAATGCATGTCCAAAATGTCACTTTTACTTAGTTTTAACATTGATTTGGTTAGTTTCTCATGGTTGATGTCCAGGAGGAGCACCAAAATTATAGAGAACAAAAAGAGGGGAAAACATTCAAGAAAGAGGAGCAAAATAGGCTTATTTCAGTTATTGACTAGTCTGGAGGACCGCCAAAAGTCACTTAGGCATCGCCGGAAGTGATATAAAAAATAAAAATAAGGGTTCAAGACTGGAGACCTAGTTCCTGAACCAAGCGGACCACCACCCATCTGGCGGATGACTTATGTGACCTTCAGTACACCTATATGCAAGACTTTGTGGCAATCAAAAGAAGGAGTTGGGTGGGTTGCCATCCATCGTGGCGAATCTAATCGCTTCACTGTGATGATTTTTCTTCAATTTTTCTTGTGGTATAAATAGACTTTTTTGAACTTCAAACCCTATGATTCATCATCTTTTGATAGTTTGGAGACTAAAATCATTGTAAGTACCACTCTAAGGTGGAGATCTTTTGTGTTTTGGTTTTTATACATTAATTGAGAGATCTTGTGTAAATAATCGACTTAAGGCTAAATAAAATGAGTTTATTTTGTATAAATATTTTTATTTCATCCATGCTAGGCTAGTCTTCATACTTAGGGGTGCGCTATTGAATGGGTGTTAATTATTGTGTGGATATTGATTATTTACTTTTCTAATTATGCAATTGATATGAGTTTAGCTTTTACTTCATGTTTGAATTACAATTAGGGGTTGCAAACTGTAGTTGATGTTTGAATTTTTTATTTTGCATGAAAATGAAAATAAGGATGGAAACTAACTGATACACAAATTTGATTGATATCATCCTATAATAATTCTTAGAGATAAGGATATTAGAATAAGGTATTAGGTTGATTAGTATTGACTACTGTGGGTTTGAGAGAATTCATAAGTAAAATTGTTATTTGATTGAGAAATTTGCACCATGAGTTGGAACTTAGCCTACCCGTATCTATTCGTGAATTGACGCAAAGAGTCAATGACCCATACATGTATTAATTTTATAGAGAGCACACCCCTAAATTTTCTATGTTGTTGTTTACAAACCTAGTTGATTCTCAAATTGCAGTGAATCGTACTCACTCTTGATAGCTCTTGATACAAATAAATTTTTAGTTTCTTGCATGAACCCTCCTATTTTCAATTTATTTTATTCAATCATCTTGCACTCATCTAGTGAGTTTGGACACTTAAAACGGAATGTATATTTGTTCTTTGTGGGTTTGATCTCAACTTTTTAAATTGGGCAATTATATTGACAATAACTGTATGCACAATTATAGTGTAATTGATCGTTATCATTTAATGCATAATAGTCAAAAAAAAATTGCAACAACTTTAAAATAAAAAATATGAAAAAATATTGTACATAATTAAGGTAGAAAATTTTGAATAATTACAAAACTAGTGAAGTTGCGTCTGAAGACTTAATCAAAAACATGTTTAAGTATATTTAAAAGGGATAAATGCTCATAGAATCTCATTTCACTTGAAAAAAAATAAGTTTAATCTTAATCTATTTTCAAAGAATAAATTAAAATGTAAGCAAATGAATAATATTTCTTATATATCATAGTTGAGAACCCAATGCATATCTAGACATGTATGAAGCGGGTGGCAGTCGGTTCGGATTGGCCGGATAGACCAGCCCAAAAGGTGACAAATCGG
>JBDJHY010439597.1:18009-28390 GCA_039654485.1 Withania somnifera | reverse complement strand
AATGGTACTAAATAGCATCTGTGGGTTGTGTATCTTGCTTGTTATAGTAAGCTCGATCATTCTTTTGTCTATTCCTCATTTGCTACCTATTTCGGCATCTGAATTAATATGGTTCCTGTAACCTGGGATGTAAGAAGAGATACATGTGCAGGGCATTGGTGGTTTGAAATTTCATGGATATATATACTTAATTATATGCTGTGCATGTATTATAAGAGAGGTTGTCTATAGGCTCCGTTGAGAGTTTACTAGGGCTAGGCCGGTATCACCACGTGATTATTGAGCTGTAATGTCTAGACACTGATTTTAGTAATGATAATGGATAAATACATAAGATAATAACTTGGAATATTCTAATAATAATATAAGTTAAAGGACCTTTTAACTACTTTAGACTCAGTGGTGTACTGAGCACCCAATATAACTATTTCTACTTATTTTAGCCCATGGTTTACATAGTGACACCGGGAAATGTAATTTTATTATCTAATACTGGGACTCGAGGACAACTCCGTTCAGTAGTGAGTACATCTGCTAGCACATGAGTCCTTCATTGTATGATAGCAAGTTCAACTGTTAAATTCTATCACATATAGTAGTTCAGAGGCTTATTTGTATATTTCATTTGAGGACCTTGGTGATACATGAAATTAAGGCGTGGGATGCGATAATCTTCCAACGTTACATCTTTTGAGGTATAGGGATCCATGACTTGTCAATATTACAACTTACTGAGACTATTTATATATATGAGGCATTGAACGCCAGAGTTGATACCTTGAGGCTTATGGTATTGAATGTGAGGATATGATGATGGTAGAGATTGTATTACTTCATTGTGTGTAATTAAATTTCACACTTGTTTCCTTCAGTGTACCCCTGGTCGAATACGAGGCCAATATGTGAATGTGTTTACTATATATGTTACATTCCTTATTGGTAGCTTTATAATGTTTATATGTTATTATACATTACTTCTCCATTGATATTTCTGATTATTAGATAGTTCTAATTACGTGGGTTATTATACATTTTGTCATCTTATAAATCTTTCCTGCTTTACTTGAGGTTACCGATTTACTGTTCACACTCTCTTCCTGTCTTCTAATTGACTCCTAATTATTTATTACTATTTTTCAAATACATTGCTGCAAGGATTCTGGGTACGTCTTTCTTGATTTCCTAAAATCATGTTATTTGATTAGCTACCCGATGACATGTTCTACTTATTACTTTATTCCCATTTGAGTGGCTAGCTTCCATGATATACTGTTTACTTCTATGACCATATTTATTTTATTCCTTTATTTACAATTTTTATTACTATAAGGTCCTATTGGGCCCTCGAAGACTACGGGTATGGGTTGCTTCGATGATTGTACTCATACTACACTTGTTCATGTACAGATCCGTGTATAGGTACCCGACCATGATTCACAAACCATTTTTCATGCTAACCCTTTTGTTTTAAGGGATTCAGGGTGTGCTTGGCGTCCAACTTTGTCCTGCTTCATTTCAGTATTGGGTTGATCTCCTTGTGTTTTTTGAGATACATTGATATTAGACATTATACATTATTTTATATTCTGTACTTAGAGGCATTTTATTAGACTGACTACCGAATTTTGGGTATTCTCCACTTATTGTGATTCCTCTGCATTGAGTATTTCTTTACAAGTTATATTTAGTTTATTATTCTTGTTTTTTTTACTTTTGTTATCATAGTCCTCCGCATTGGTTTCATACTACATGGTTAGTTCACCTACTGATGATATAGTAGGTGCTATCATGATACGAGAAATCTTGTCATGACAAATTGGAATCAGATCCCTTCGTCCATGTCAGTGTACAAAACAAATGTCTAATAGAGTCCTGTGGATTGGCGTAAAGACGTCCATCGCTTATCTCCAGGAGGTTATAGTGACATATAGTAAAATGACACTTTCTTTTGAATCCTTTGTTATGTGTATATCCTTGATGGTTTATTGAAAATTCCTCACTCATTTTCCTCACACTTTCATAGATACCTCATACATCTTTATCCATAGCAAAAAAGACCACTAGAGTTCCTTCAAGAGTACCGGCAGAAGTAGCTTCTCCTACTACTATCATAGAGGTTTGTTCAGTGCCTACAACACCTTTTATAGTGCCTGCTATAACACCTAATCTAGCTTCTGCTATAGTGCTTATTCCAGACCTTAACACCATCCAATAGCTATTGTTGAGTGCTTGTAGTGGTCCCCCTACCGATGGGGCACATGTAGCTATTCTTGGATATCAGACAACAACTATAGTTCCATAAGTTCAACAAGTTCAACTCTGCTAGTTTAACCAGTTCAGACGGTATAGCATGTGCATCCTATTCCTCCAGTTCAACCTGTCTAGCCAGTGCATCTTCTACTACTAGCAGTTGGTCCTGCACCTCCTAAGGTCCTTCAAGTGCTAACTGTTATACCGATAGATGAGTATCAGAATGCTATGGTAGATTTAGAGAAGAAGCTCCTGGTGGGATTTTAGAGACTAGACCCTTTTGGTTCCCTAGGATTTAAAAGGAAGATACTCATGAGTTTATCAAGCAGTGTCAAGAGAGGCTCGGTAACATGAGTATTCTAAAGAACAGTGTTATGTCTTTCAATGCAGTATCAGATATAAGGGTTCAACTAAGTAGTGATAGAGTGCGTTCCTTTCTTGTAGACCTGCATATTTTGCCTAGCTGACTTGGGGTAGATTTTTATGAGACATTTATGCGGAACTTTATATCTAGAGCTGAGAGGGAGATACTGAGAGAGAATTTCAACAAACATGAACATGGATCCATGTTAGTACCTGAGTATGAGGATCGTTTTCACCCACTATCGTTTTATAGGGTGGAGCTTATGCCGATAGAGGAGGACAGGGTCCAAAGTTTTCTAGTGGGCTGAGAGATAGATTAAAAGAATCAGTAGCTCTATAGATTTCTGATGGATGACCTTTTCATGCCATAGTGGATCATAATGGTACTTGCAAAAATCTATATAGTGAACAGCGCCAGCACAGTAAGAAAAGAAAGATATATTAGGGTGGATATAGTGGGTCCCCTTTTGGGGGCCATGGTCAGTTCAATTATGCAAAGAGCCCATGCAGCAAGCCTGTACAATATTCTAAAGGATCTTGATCTTCATTGTAGGGTGATCAGACGAGCCTAGCAAAGGTTCTAGGCAGAGTGGGCCACCAGGGCTGTATTTCGAGTGTGGTTTCGTGGGTTATCTTGCTATATATTCCACTCAGAGAGACACTATTCAGGTTTCTCCTCGGGATGTACAACCTGTGAGGGTAGTGCCTCCACTAGCTAGAGGTGGGGCACAGGATGACTATAGTTGTGGTGTACAGTGCTGTAGGGATGGTAGTTATAGTTGTGGTTGTCATGGAAATGACCTCCAGTTTTATGTTATTCCTTTTAAAAGTGAGGTTGATGCCTCGTATGCAACTATTATAAGTACTATTTCTGTGTATTCTATACTCGGGTCAGCTTTATTCCATCCTGAATCTACTTGATCTTATGTGTCATCATATTTTTCACCTAGTTTGGGTTGCCCAGTTATGTATTATTTGTATCCATAGGTGTTTCTATCTCTGTAGGGGATTCTTTAGTAGTGGATTGGGTGATTCGGTCATGCAAGAACTCTATTAGTGGACCAGACATCGGGGATGACTTGATTATTTTAGACATGGTTGATTTTGATATAATATTAGACATGGATTTGTTGACCCCTCACCATGAAATTTTGGATTGTTATGGCAAGACCATTACCTTAGTTATGCCTGGTTCATCTCTGATTATGTTGTAGGGTTCTAGTAGTCACACACTGACATGGTTTATTTCTTACCTTAAGGTTAGGAAGTAGTAGGGAGAGGTTGTTTGGCTTATTTAACTTATTTCTGTGATATCTAAACCAATTTTCCTACTCTTGAGTCTGTCCGTGGTTTTTTTGATTTTCTTGATGTATTTTCAACCGTCCTACCAGGCCTACCACTAGAGCGAGATGTTGATTTTCCTATTGATATAGAGCCGAGATTTAAGCCCATTCTATGGCTTGTTATCGTATGGCTCCTACCGAGTTGAGAGAGCTTACGGTTCAACTCTAGAATCTATTAGATAAAGGGTTTGTCCATTCCAGTGTGTCACCTTAGGGTATGAAGTTCTATTCGTGAAAAGAATGATGGTACTATACGAATGTGCATTGATTATCGGTAATTGAACAAAGTCACCATGAAGAACAGATATCCTATACCAAGAATTAATGATTTATTTGATAAGCATCAGGGAGACACAGTGTTTTCTACGATTGACTTATGATTCGTTTACCATCAGTTGTGGATTCGTACTAAGCATATTCCTAAGACAACATGTAGAACTCCATATAGCCACTGTGAGTATCTGGTTATGTCCTTTGGTGTGACTAATTCTCAAGAAACTATCATAGACTTGATGCATAGGGTACTTGAGCCCTACTTAGACTATTTTGTGATTGTATTTATTATTGATATACTGGTGTATTTGCAGAGTAAGTCTGATCATGAGGTACATTTGAGATTGATTCTCAAGACACTGAGAGGACACATGCTTTATGCCAAGTTTTTGAAGTGTGAATTTTTGTTGGAGTCTACTTTATTTTTTTGACATGTAGTTTCTAGTGCTGGAATTAAAGTTAATCCAGAAAATATTTAGGCAGTTGATGATTTGGCGAGGCCGACATTTGTTTTTGAGATTTAGAGTTTTGTTGGTTTAACTGGGTCTATCGCCATTTTATTTGAGGGGTTCTCATCGATTGTGTCACCCTTGAATAAGCATACTAGGAAGAATGTTTCCTTTCTATGGTCTGAGATTGTGAGTTGAGATTATTGAAGCTCAAGAATATTTTGACTTCACACTTGTTTTGACCTTACCAGTGGAGGGACAGGGATTCTCCATATTCTGATGCAATAGGGTCAAGTAATTTCATATGCTTCACGGAAGCTAAAGGTGTACGAGTGTAAATACCCCACTCATGACTTCAAGTTGGTAGTGATAGTGTTTGCGCTTATGACTTTGAGACATTATTTATACGTGTCTAGTATAGGACCTTTACTGGCCATCATAGTCTTCAATACGTTATGAACTATAAGGAGTTGAATTCCAGGAAGCAGAGGTAGATTGAGTTCCTAAGAGACTATGCTATTTTTATTAACTACCATCCATGCAAGGAAAATGTTGTGGCAGATGCCTTGAGCTAAAAGGCGGTCAATATGGGTAGCTTAGAAGCCTTGTCAGTTTTAGAGAGGCCATTAGCGGTAGAGGTTCTGTCGATGGTTAGTTAGTTGGTTAGAATTTATCTATCAAACCCAGGAGAGTGTTAGCTTATGTTGTGGCCTGATCTTCCTTATTAGATTAGATTCAACAACGACAGTTTGAGGAATAGTAGTATTGGTTGCTATCGTTCTCAGGTGTTAGCTAGAGAGGCTGACAAGGCTTCTATGGACACAGATGAGGCACTCCACTATGATGGTCGCATTTGTGTGCTACCTGTTGGTGATTTGGTAAAGTTGATCTTGCGTGAGACTCATAACTCAAAGTATTCTATTCATATTGGTACAACAAAGATGTACCATGATTTGTGGCAGTTGTATTGGTGGAGTTGGATAAAGATGGACATTATTGAGTATGTTTCTATGTGTTTAAACTTTCAACAAGTAAAGTATAAGCATCGGTAACTAGGTGGTCTGAGGCAAAAGCTTCCTATTTCCACTTAGAGGTGGGAATGGGTGACTATGAATTTTGTTTCTAATTCCCTCAGACTATCCTAGGGCATGATATCTTTTGGGTCATTGCTGGCAGACTAACTCACGTACTTCATTCCTACTCGCTCCTCTTATAATGCTTAGCGTCAAGAAAAAATCTATATTCCGTTGCATTGAGTTCTTGTATCCATATTCTCTGGTAAAGGAACCCAGTTTACTTCACAGTTTTGGAGATATGTTCACTAGTACTTTCTTTCTTGGGTTCATTTGAGTACTGCATTTCATCTACAGACCGATGGTCAGTCTTAGCTACCATTCCAGTTTTTAAGGATATGCTGAGGGCTTATGTGAAAGACTTTGGTGGTGCTTGGGATTAGTATCTACCATGAAAGAGTTTCCTTATAATAACAGTTATCACTCAGGCATTGAGATGGCACCTTTTGAGGCATTGTACGGTAGGCGGTGTACGTCGCCTATTGGGTTGTTTGATGTCTTAGACGCTAGAGTCCAGTCCTTAATTTTTTTGGGTGATTCTCTTGATTAGGAACGACTGATTCAGGATAGATTATGGGCAACACAATGTAGGAAGAAGAGCTATGCTGACTGTAGGCTTCGTGAATTAAAATTTGGAGTTAGTGATAGAGTTTTCCTGAGAGTGCCTTTTGACCGTGTTACGACAAGTTTCGAATGACGGGGAAAGCTTAGTCCCAGGTATATTGGACCATTTAGGATGTTTAAGAGGGTTGGTGATGTTGCTACCACTTCTCTTTGTCTCCAATGCTTCCAACCGTTCACTCAGTCTTTTATGTTTTGATGTTGTGGCAGTATATTCTGAATGATTGAGTTGCTTATGAAAATTATAGCTAGGGATGTTATCAAGCCAAGATCTAGAGATATTCTAGTGATTAAGGTGTAGTGGAGATGTAGTCCGGTGAAAAGGCCACTTAGGAGATAGAGAGTGAAATGCAGAAGGATTATCCCCATTATTTGAAACATCTATTGCTTTCTCTCCCTATTTATTTCCTATTTTTACTTGAGTTTCAGGGCGGAATGTCCTATAAGTAGTTGATGTTGTAATGACCCTCATGGTTATTTATAAGAAATACATAACATTTGGCATTTTAGAGCATTTTAATTCATGGTCTAAGTCATTTATGACTTGCTAGGACTGGTATTCAGTTCCTTGGCAGGTCAATTGAGAAATATCTCAAATTCCTTTTTTTAGAGCCTAATACAAAGTACTCATTGACTGAAGTCAACTTTTCTTCTAGACAAACTCAGATTTAAATTTTAAATTTCTGTTATCTCTCGAATGCCAAATATAGTAAAGACTGACCTTATGGTTGTGTTTCAAACCTTTTGTTTACAATTTGTGCAAATTTGTGAATTTTGGTTATGTTTAAGGCCTAATTTTGAAATTGAGTGGTAGTTTTGTGTTCGGAGTGTTGGAATGGAATTCTGACGCTTCCATCAGATCCGAAATGATGATTTTAGTCTAGTGGGAGTATTGGTTTTCTTACCGGGATTGTCATTGTATTTTTGAGGTGTTAGTTTGAGATTTATGGTTTTAAGCTATTGATTGACTTGGTCAACATTTTCCCAAAAGTACCTTGTATCCTAATTATGTCTGCGCCATTGAATTTGGAATATTGTTTTGGATTTGGGTGCATAGTTTTTTTTTTTTTTTGCGTAAATTGGACTCCGAGTGCATTTCATTGTTGATTTGGTGTATTTCCCATTGGTTTCTACCGTCAAAACCTTTAACTATTTAAGGTAAAATGTTTTTACACGATCGCAATTTGTTCCCACACTATTGCAATGCCTCATATTTTTCTTTTATGTGATTGCGTTGTTCAAGTACATGATTGGTATATGTCAATGTCTCTCATTTTAATGCAATCGCTTTCATCCTTTCTCTCCATCTCAAAGATGTTTTATCTCTATATTCATCGTGATTGCGATGAGCCATTCCACGATTTTGATGACCAAAGCACTTCTGTTACTCAGCCGCGATGAACAAATCATTTGCAGTATGAATAATCCCTGCAGAAATTTTTTGTTAATAATACCGAACACAGTTTAGGTTTTACTCAATTTCTATGTGAAAACCCATTATAAGCATCAAATTGAGGCTCAAAAAATCCCCCAATGTTGCCCCTTCGATTTCCATGTAATTTGGTAAGTTTCCTCTTCGTTTTATGTCTTGAAAATGCATGTTTCCTCCATTAATGGATCCTAATTGTGAAGGCGATGAATTCATAACATGATCCATACATTATTGAATAACACTTTATCCCTTGAGTCTTTTTTGTTGCGTATGATAATTAATTCATCAAAGTCCAACATTTAGTCCCACAAAGATTGCATCTTTTGACCCATTTTTAGTGAAATTTTTTCAGGCTATTTTGATGGCCTTCCCATACTAGAATTGTGCTTAATTTGGAGCACGGGTTCCTGGAAATTTTGGGAACTGCAACATTTGTTTCAAGTTCTGACAAGAGGGCCTTGTAGGCCCATAGTAGGCCTAATTTTAGGTACAATACAAAATTTAGCATAATCTATAGGATGTTCATGCATTATACGTGGAGAGTAATTCACAATTTTGCATAATTTTAGGTATAATACAAAATTTAGCATGATATGTGGAGTACTATTCGCAAGTTTCAGAGCAATTGGAGTTTGATTGATATTTTTCGGAGTAACATTTTGGAGTATCCAATGCTTTCTCGTCGGATAATAGGTAGACTCTTTGGGGCTATATCTGGGTTTATAGTTTTAACAATCGTACTAAATAGCATCTGTGGGTTGGGTATCTAGGTTGTTATAGTAACCTTTGATTGTTCTTTCATCCGTTACTAATTTTCAACCTATTTTGGCATCCAGATTAATATGGTGCCTACAACGTAGGATGTGTCCAGTGATACTAATGCATGGCATAGGTGGTTTTTTATTTCATATATATATATATATATTGATAGGATGCTCATGCATTATACGGGAGCTTATGCCATAGTCTATTTTGAGAGTGATTGGGGCTAGGCCAGTATCACCACCATGATTACTGAGCCGTGAAGGCTAGACATTGATTTTGGTAATGATAACGGATATGGACATAGATTAATAACTTTTAAAATTCTAATAATAATATTTGTTAAAGGACCACTTAATTGTTGAAGACTCGGCGGTGTACCGAGCACCCGGTATCACTCTTTCTACTTGTTTTAGCCCAAGCTTTACACACTAGCTCTGGGAATTATCATTTCACTAATTGATACTGGGATTTTAGACTCACTCCATTTATAAGTGAGTCAACCGCTGGCACTTGAGTCCGTCGTTGTACGGTAGTGAGTATATCTTTTCGATACTATCACATACACTGGTTTGGAGGATTATTGATTCTTCATCCCTTGAGTCTATTTTTACGTAGCATAATTAATTCATCATCTTCAATAATAGGATCCATTAATTGAGGAAACATGGATTTTCAAGAAATAAAACGAAGAGAAAACATACCAAATAACGTGGAAATCAAAGCGGAAATACTTGGAGATTTTTCTTAGCCTTGGTTTAATGTTTAGAAAGGGTTTTCGCACAGAAATAGAGTTAAAAAAAGGTTTTGGTATTATGAATAGAAAAGTTGTGAAGGGATTACAAATACTACCATGGATTTTTTTCATCACAATCGCATGAACTTAGGTCGTGATGGAGTAAAAAAGTGTTTTGGTCATCCAAAATGTGGAAGGGCTCATCGCGATCGCGATGATTAAAGAGATACAAAATCTTCATGATAGCATGAGAGGATGAACATGATCCCATTTAAAGGAGAGACAGTGACATATTTTAATCACGTAAAAGGGCTTTACCTACACAAATTGTAGGTTTTAGAGTAGAAACTGAGGAGACATACTCTAAATGAACACTTGAAATTCATTCAGAGTCCAATTTATGCTAACAAACTATGCACCCACATCCAAACCGGCATTCTAGTCTTAAAAGCGCAGCCTAATTAGGATACAAGGTGTTTTTAGTGTCGACCAAGTCCTCTATTAGGCTTAAAACCATAAAAATCCAACCAACACCTCAAAAATACAAAGACAATTTCGGGAAGTAAACCAATACTCCCAATAGCCTAAAATCATCATTTCAGAGATAATGGAAGCATTAGAATTCCATTTTGATACTCCGAACTTAAAAATACCACTCAAGCTCCAAATTTGGCCTTAAACTTAACCAAAATCCACAAATTTACACAAATTGTAAATAAAAACTCTGGAACATGAACCTAAGGTTAATCTTAACTTTGTTTGGCATTAAAGAGCTAACGAAATTATTGTAATTCAATTCTAAGCTCGTCTAGATGGAAAGTTGACTTTAGTCAATGTGTACTTAGTTTTAGGCTTTAAAATACGCAATTTAAGATATTTATCAACCAAGATTCCAGGAAGTCAAACTATCGGTCCCAGCAAGTCATATATGACTTAGGGTACCTACTGAAATGCTCTGCAATGCAAAATGTTGCTCACTGTTTTATAAATAATTGTGATGGTCATTAGAATGACGTCTTTACCTTATCTTCAGGAAGCTATGGTGGAATTCTGAGGAAATTATTTTATCTCTTCTTAAC
>JBDJHY010439597.1:0-17999 GCA_039654485.1 Withania somnifera | reverse complement strand
AGTATCATTTATTCATATTCACTCTTCCACAAATGGTCTGTTCAAGTATTCATTGTAATAGGAAGAGTCTTCCATGTTGCTGAATGGGGTTTAGTTATAGGCTAAGTTAGTGAGTCGATCTTGAAGTGTATTCCCTAGAGCCATGCACCAAATAGAGCTTTTGGAGTTTCCATGGGGCAAAAGTTTTTCATACAATTATGGCTGGTGAATTATACATCTAAAATAAAGTAGGGCTTAGGGCCAATGCCAACATCAACATAGTCTACTGTTACTCCATATTATCAAGGCATGTTGTTTGATATTCTGAGGTTAGTTGGAGGTGTGTCTCCGGTAAGGTTTTCCCTGGAGGTGTGGAGACTTCTCAAGTTCTGAATTAGTATAGAAACTTAGAATAGGTTTTAGTTGCTTCCCAAGAGTATGAGGCCATTTTATACAAGTTGATTGGATGAAGATCCATGGTCTTATCTTCTTATCATGAGAGTGCACAAAGATTTTTTCGGTGGATTGATCTTCTAACTCTTCCTAGCACTAGATTAATCTTTAGTGTTGGGTAATTCTTTATCTCATGTTGTTGGCTACATTAGATTTATAGAGAGATTATTCTAGGAGGAATACAGTGGCAATGACTGGAGGACTCATTAAGAGGGTGGTTTAAGTGATTTTTTGGTTTAGAGTATTGATCAGCCTGGTAGGATAGTTCAAGCAGTGTTATGGACTTTGGTGAGGTTCAAAATATTTTTAGTTGATAGCGTTATGCGTAGACGTTAAGTGGTAATTTTTTTGAGATAAAAGGTCATAGTGGCCACAAGGGTTTAGATGGTCCGCTTCGCCAATGTAGGTTTTTAAAGCCCTGTAGTATATGTGGGATTGTTGGTCTTTTTTATAGATTGCCTCTAGTATGTGGTATTTCATTTGTTAGTTCATCCATCTCATGGTTCTATGGAAGATGTATTTCCAGTGGTAACCTTGGCATCAAGGATGACAAAAGTGATACTCATTATGTTTGGGCAGGTGGTCTGAATGTTTTTCCCCGACAGTCGGTCATGGATTTATTTGACTTTAGATCTTTATGACGATCTGCATTAGCTTGCTTATCCTTTTTTGTAACAATCTACTAATCTATTTTTGATGACGATCCCTATTGCTACCCCAAAAGTTTTTATTTTGGGTAGTTGAATGCAATGCTAGACTCGGTCGGTTAATTTTTTAAGGGCTTGAGTGTTATATTAAGATGGCTAGTCTAGGACTTGTTTTGGTAGGTTTAGGGGAGATTGATGGTTATTCTAGCTAGTTTTTCTAGTTAAGGGTTGCTAATGTTGTGTCTCCAAGCATGGATATGTTACTCCTTACTATGATGTTCTTGGGTTGCAATGCAAGACTGCTACCTTATCCATTCCTGGTAGATCCCCAATCATGTGTTTTGTTTTTGTTAGCCACACGGGATCACCTTTTGTTTTATTTGCGAAGAAGTTGGTTCTGATGTTGCGTAACTTAGGTTTCATTTGTCCTCGATAGTAGTATTGCTTCTTTTTTTCTTATTTTGGGTTTTGTGGTTATAAAGTTTTTAAGGTTTTCCTAACTGACCTACCTATCAAAATAGTTGAGTGTCATATTGACTTAAGCTTTTGAGGTTTATTTGTGCTAGAGGACCATTTCTATTTCTTTTCATGGTATGGCGTCTACTAAGTAGAGGATGAAGTAAGATCAGTTTTAGATCTATTTGATGTCTACAAAGATTTTGTGATGTTTGTATTTATGGTTGTTGTAGTGACCCTTGTGTTCGTTTCAGTTTTTTATGTGTTTCCTTGCATTCTAGAACATTCCGTTAGTTTCTCCAGGTCATTTATGACCTTTTGGGAGAGGCAGTTTTGCTCCAAAGAGGTTTGGTTAAGAGTTATCTTGGTGTCCTTGTGTTTAATGCATAAACATAGGTAATCATTGACTTAATCAACATTCTTTGAAAAAAATCTCAGAATAAAATTTTGATAGTTTTAACTCCGGAATATGGATTTTAGTCTAGGTGTCTCATTGGTTCGTGTTTAGGAGCTTTCGGTGAGATATTATCTTATTTGATGAGATAATAGTTGGAATTTTATTATTATTCTAATTTTGTCAATATTGGAGGATTATAGTTTCGGATAGAGAATCCAACAGTGCCATCAACTTTAGAATGCAAGTTTTTCTTCAGGAAGAGTGTTCGTTCCCTTCCCATGGGTTAATTTCAAGATGTTGGGTTGATTTTTTATATTTTGGACTTAAGTGTCGACCAAGTCAACACCTTTTCAAAATAACAAGGTACCGAAACATTTATTTTTCCATTGTGTCTGAAATTTCATTTTCAGTATGTTAGTACTATTTGTTTGTGCGTACCGAGTTACGGGTAAGCCCCGAGTGGCATAACCCAATTTCTTAGGTCATGATGGTAGAACTATCCCACTAGTAGGACATCCAATCCTATAGCCTAGAGCCATTGAGATTGGACACAATAGAAAATGTGGACCCTCTCAACACAATAAGAGGAAGCAAAAGGACAAGATATGAAATATTAGATACAACATAACTTAAAAAAGAGTTAAAAACCTCGCAAGACTCGGTATCAGTATATATAGAGCCACTAAAATTACATAGTACAATGTATATGTCAATAACTATAGGGTCTGTCATTGGAAATACAAATGAGAAAAAAAATATGCTTATGAGAGGCATACTAGGATGGACGTTTGACGCTCACCCAGAATCTCCTAAGGTAAAAGTAAGGAGGCACAACCGACAAAGTGAGCGGCAGGTACTAGGACTCGAATCTACACAAGGAACAAAATTGTAATAATAGTACAAGTCACCAAAGCAAAAAAAGTACCAAGTAGTCTTCGAGGGACTACTAGGCATATAAAGTTATAATCACAGTAATGAACAAGAATAGAAAGAAATCATATAACATAAGCTAGTAATACAATATAGACAACTAGCCACTTATAAAGGAAGAAAGAAAGTAGATAATGTACAAATAATGCTAGCTATGTCACAGAGAAGGAGCTCTATTAAGGACAGAAGGACCTACTCAGGATCCATGCAACTATACAATGAATATAGCATGAAAGTAAGACGGGACAGATAACAAATAATTAAGAGGAATTGTTCGGTGTAGTGGTAACCTCATGATACGAAACGGAAGGATACAACAACATAACAATATGCATAAAACCCACTAGGTAAGATGATCTGCATGTGATAACTAGAGCTACTACTAGAAGGATATAAAGATGCAAAAGCATATAAAACCCTTCAAAGGCACATTACAATGGCAAAGTAAATAAAAGTCACGCTCACCCGTCTGGAGTCCGGTACCATTGGGGAGTTCATATGAGATCAAGTGAAATAAATTAAACACAAATACAATAATGTAATAGTTCATCTGTACGCTCCGCCTACGGCACCTTTAGGCTCAGTAGGCAGGACCTATGGAAGTTTTTACCCTCAATGACTGAATCCCCAAAACTGACAGGTCCATGGATGTACACCAACCTCGAATAAATTCCTAGTGCCACCCTAAGACTCACATAGATATCATTGAGCTTTGAGGATGCTCACGTACTAGTATCAAATTCCTCAATATAAAAGTGCCACCGTACCACAAATCTCAGGAACTCATTTCAATTAATCTCATTCTCTCAGTGAAACGGGGTCTCAGATCCATAAATGTCAAGAAGTAGAAAAAGATTGTACTCACTGCCGAAGCAAAGTCAGACTCAACTACAAGAAGTAACAGTAACTTATAGTACCTGGGGCTAGGGTTTTAAACAATGTCTAAAACAAGTGGAAAAAGGAATATTGAGTGTCTGACACGCATCCGAGTCTAAAACGAGTAAAGGGGCCATTTATATTATTGTTAATAAAAAATACCATTTATTCCAGTTTTATCCAAATTAGCCATAAATAATGAAAACCGACCTCCAAGGCCAAACATTGTCAGTAGACGGTGATAATAGAACCCCAACCTCAATATTCATTCACCTGAACCTCACAATGCTCATATTGTATGAATTTATCAACAGAAGAAATATTTACAACAGACTTATTCCTTGCACAGGCTTAATCTAAGCTACGTATATCAGCACACAACAAACCAAACAAACTTGAGGGAAGAACCAAAAATCCAACCACACATACACATTTTACTACTACTAGAGTAACCCTTCAACTATCACAAGAGTAATACTAGGTCAGAGGTGTCGTATTACAACGAGCATCATCTGAAAGGAAGAGATCACTTAGAATAGAACAAGTTGTGAAGGGCCACTATATGAACCTATTAATACAAACCCATGGATACTATTTAGCATAACTACACATGATATGTCTCAGAGTAGGCCCAAGAGCCAACCTGTCATTCGACAAATATCGTGCTTCAGCATATGGAGTTCAGCTTGTCTGATGTCAAATGGACCAGAACATCCTAGAAACTAATAAAATAAAAATCTACACATAAATACAAATGTAATGATATAAATTATACTAAATTATGGAATGGGCTGGAAATTGAGCCTAATCCCAGCCCGTAGGACCCGCTAAAAAGACCCAAAAACAAACATAGCCACAGAGTTCCAGTAAACACAAGGAACTCATGCTCTAAAATTAGCATAATCCGAGTAAGAATTAGGCATCAAAATTCCCTGAGAAGAAGATGGACAAGCTATAAAACATAACACAATTTACAACAAGAAATGGAAGAAATACATACCAAAACTACAACGAGAGGTGTACTATGGAATATAATGTAGCCCAATGTATCAACTATACGATGATAACCATCTTAAATTCAATTTAGAAGTATCATCAAGTACTAATCTAAGTCATCAATGGAGGACACACTATTTATGTAAATTACAAGGTGGAAACTTACAAAAACAACGGAGGAGATGAGAGTCGAGCAAAGAGCAACTTTCTCCACACTTGAAAAAGGATTACAAGGGATATCCGATGCTTGGAGAAAGATTTAGAGTGAGAGACATAAGAGAAACTTGTATAAGAATTCGAGGTTGGGGCATATATAGAGCTAGCACACTGAAGCATAGTTACGCTAGGGAGGCACAATTGTGTTAATTAGTGGCCTTAGGGATTAACGCTATTGTACTAACGAAGTGTGATCGCACTGATGATGAACAGGAAAAGTAGAACAACCCGTGCTAGGGAGTGCTATCGTACTAAAGGAAAGCAAAGACAGTAGCATTGTTGGAGCAAAACTAGCACAACTGCAATAAATAGAATGGAAATTGTGTAGAGCCGTCATTTTTAGGATAATATAATCGCGCCAAGAACTAGGAGGATCAACCTAGTGCTTCATGCACCAAAAAACTAGCAATGTTCCAATCTACCAATAAGGCCTCCAAGGCCACCCAAGACTCTAAACTTGATACACAAACAAATAGTGTAAGCATACTTAAAATGACATTCTGGATTCAACAACGTGTTCAAAATCCCGATACAAGGTTGTTATAGATAAATGTTGACCAAGTCAACAGTTAATCCAAACTTTTCTAAAATTCAACCAATACTTCAAAATCAGTACAGATAAGCCGTGTGATTTTTGAAAGTCAAAAATCTGACAACCGACTAATTATCTCATCGAATAAAATAAACCCACGTCGAAAGCTCTTAGAGCTTAACCAAGGGTCCATCCAAACCATAATCCATGTTCCAGAGTTAACAGAACTTTAAAAATTCAATTTTGAGCTCATTTGAAGGAATGTTGACTAAAATCAATGAGTACCTAAGTTAAAGATCTAAAACAGGTAAAGTGAGATTAATCTAAACCTAACCGCCAAGGGTTCAAACAATTGGGGCATCTAAAGAAATGGTCTAGAATACAAGATAATATGAAAAATACATAAATGACTGTAAGGATCATTATATCATCCATTACTAAAAAGAATTTCTACCTCGAAAGTCAAGAAAAGGAAAGAAGAGAGGAAAAGAGAAGTATTTGAGCCTTGAACAACTACGGATACTGTATTTGTGTCACACTCTCGAGCTCCCAAGGGGCCTCCTCGACCAGATAGTTCTCTACTACACCTTAGCCACTGGTATCTCCTTGGATCTCAACCACCTTAAATCTTTTTCGAAGACAACAATTGGATCTGAAATGAAATTCAGAATGTCATCCAACTACAATGAATCCTAACTGAGCACATGTGAATCATCTAGAAAATAACTCCACAACATCAATATATGAAAGACCGACTAGATGGTTGAATACAACGGGAGCAAGGATAATAAATAGGCAACATCACTAACTATTAAGAATATTAAATAACCCAATATAATTTTGACTAAGCCTATCCCACCCACCAACCCTAATAATACAAAAAATTAGAGATACCCGAAGAAACATGAGTTAATCAACCCCAAAATCTAAGGCATGATGTATACGATCTACGTAGCTCTTTTTCCTACTTTGTATTTCCCGCAATCTATCCTAAATCATTTATACTTTTTCAAGACAATATAAAAATTATCTCACCTAAATCATTAATACAAGAGAATTTTTCCCTTAAACATAGCCTCGAAACCATCAAACAAGCCGATAGGTGACATATATAACTTAGAATACAATGCCTAGAACGGTGTCATCAAGATGCTGGAGTGATAAGTGTTATTATATGTGAACTCTAATAAGGCCACGTACTTATCCCGTACACATCAAAAATCTAACACACAATCCCTCAACATGTACTTGAAAACCTTAATGTTCCTTTAGAGAATAATCGTCGATCTGAGGGGAAACGTTGTACTCAACCATAGAAGAAATGGAAAAGCTATGAAAATTTATATAATGTGCAACAAGGAATTGAAGAATTAAGTACCAAAATTAAAGTGAGAGGTCAACAATGGAATAGGATGTAGTATACTTTACTTACTATAAGACAATAACCAACTGAAATATCAGTGCTAGGGAATGCAGTCACACTGATGGAAAGAAATGAAAATAGCACAGATAGTGCTAAAGTAGTCCCACCTCACTAGATGGAGGGGAAGGTAATTTAGCACCAGTCATCGCTGAGATAGCACAATCATGCCAAGAACTAGTATGGTAAACTCGATAATATAATGAACTAGAAAACCAATAGTGTTCAAAAGAACAAATATGTCTTCGGTCCCACAAAGACCCAATATGCACAAAAAATAGTGTGAACACACCCAAAATGACATTTCAGATCCAACGAGTCCATCAAAATTGCAATATGAGGTCATTTCGGATAAGCGAACCATAATTATCAAAATCCCAATATGAGGTTATTAACTCAACCATTCATAAAATCAACCCAACACATCAAAATTACCATAAATACCTTAGAAGCGAACCAAACTCTTCCTAACGCAATCTCAATATTCCAAAGTTAATGAAGAATTCGTATTTCTGATCTGACACTCTGATCCTTCGAAGTTGACCAATGTTAATGTCATGACTAGGTGTCTTGGTCATGAGGGAACCTACATCCACCTAGGGGAAGCACCCAAACAACAAGGAAATCACAAATAAAAAAATAATTAAGGGAGATGTATAAGAAAAAGTTTGTCTCGAGTAAAATAAAACCCGAATACCTGATATTTTAGTAACTGTGCCACTAATAAAAGAGCATAATGTCTGAAAATAAAAATTCAATGTTGTTAATATAGACAACAATAGAACTATAAGGATAATAGGAAAGGTAACTGATAAACTTTGAACACTAGGAATAGTCCTTTACCTCAGTAACAGATAAAAATACTTGACAAAAATCAGTGGTGACAACTCGTCGTAGGATATGCACCAAGAATATTAAGAAGTATAGTATGATTACAAAACAATGGGTACCCAATAGGCTATACTAACTAGGGAAATATAATAAATAAGGGCATCAAATATACAGATAAGTCAAACAGGTCACACAAGTTAAACTAGGATTTAAAAACAAAGAAATCTAGATAAGAAGATAAAGACAAATAATAACCATTATCAGAAATATTCAGGAAAATAAATAGAAGAATGTAAGTGAATCCATTATCAACAAATGAGAGATGAAATAAACAAAAAATGTTGTGGTATGACGGTAACCTCAATTAAAGGAGTGTGAAGAAGACTAACTACGACATGCATAATCATAAAAAAGGCCTGAAAAATGTCATAAATTAAACAAAACCAAACACTGCTTACCATAAAACAATATAACTCACCGATACAACTTATTCTAGTAGCCAGCAAGTCAAAATATAAATCTTTTTAATATATTGTCTCATCCTCAGACTATTTACAGATAGGCAGCCTTCCGAGTCCATCACACACCTCATATGATAAACCCCACTAATTGTGCTATAGACAGATTCCATAATACCTTGTTGGTTCCCGCATCACAAGTCCGATTGTGGTTGGAAGGGTACATCCTAGATTCATATAGTCGGTAGAAAGAAAAATAGGCAAAGGTAATATAGGTAAGATGCCAACAGTCATTACCCCAACAAAAATTAAGTAAGGGAATAAATAAAATCAGAAGGACGAATACAAACTCTATGTTACCCGTCCTACAGGAGACAAAAAAAACAAGTAACATAGACAAACAAGGTACGAATGATATGATGAAAGAAGAAAAATACAGCAAACTCATATGCTCCTACAGCTACCCTTGAGTAAGACATCTAGAAACACATGGAAGGACTCAATTGTATACCTCTAGTCCACCATATACCCCTCTAGTAATCACCCTCTAGCCATGACTGGAAGGATCCATGGGAGACTGCAACCCCTGTACAACTAATCTCATAAAGAAAATGGTACTCATGCAACTTAAATATTAGATATCAGGTGATATATACAACTTAAACAAACACAGGTGTATTTAGATCACTAGCTAGTTTATATCATAATCAATGATAAAGAGTCCAGCTGAGACTGAGACTATATCCGATCTAGCATCAACATCTAGATCATGACCATGAACATGGATAATAATATCTCATTATAGGAATCAATTAATTATTAAGCCTTTTATAATTTAAACTGATTAATCAACTCAAGTTTTTACTATTTTAGGCTTACAATATTGAAATCAGCTCATACATAATATCTCAATCAATCCTGTCAGCCCTTCCGAGGCATAAATTCTTTAACAAGAATAACCAACCAAGTTAAATATCTGGGTCTCACGAATACTTTGCATAAACTGACCATCTATGTTCCATAGATATGGAAAGACCACTCAAGGTATATGGTAAGTATAATCGCTAAACAACAATCATACGTAGCTAAGAAGAGAACTAGAAGATTAGATAGGTCATGGTTGGCAACCTATAAATCCCAACCCAAGGATGTCTATATATCAAAACTATCTCCCATATAATCCTAGTCTAAGATCCTAAGAAGGTCCTACCCGTCCTTTGCACAATCTTGAAAATACCATATCGAAGATAACCGGACTACTCTAAGTCACCCAAAGAGTGAAAACTAACTCCAACAATCACACAATGATCAAAAACACAATCTAATCATAAATATGAGTCAAACGATACCCATAAATATATGAAAATTGACGGGGTCAAAATATTTTTCAAAATGGGTCCATGGGCCCACAAACTTGAAATACCCAAATAACAGGTATAAAAAAATTTCCCACATCATTGGAAACCTAAACCAAAAATCTGGAGCTAAACTGAGCAAGAATGAAGCTTGAAATCATTAATTAAATTGAAGAAATGAATATAGGAATTTTGGGGATTTTTTGATGAAATTTGATGAAATATATGTGGATACATAGCAATAATCAAAGGAGGATCCAATAAATCAAGTTTCCAAAACACCCACGATCTTATAAGAAGACCCAAGTATTTCAATGGACTGTTTGAGAGCTTGGAAAACTTAAAAGATGAAGCAAGTGGCTGAAAAAATAGGGATTTTGACTTTATATAGTTGTACGATCCTTCAGTGCTATCTGTGTTGGCTAGCGCGATTGTGCTAAAAGCTTAGTTTTTGAATTAGCTCCAATGGTGATGGTAAGTCAAGATCTCTCTAAATAGGGCTGGACTAGATTGGTGCCATTTACATTAAGGAAATGCCATTAGAGCTAAAGGGAGTTATGGACACTTAGTGATAATATCAGACCTGAGTGCGATAGCGATAAGCGCTAGGGATAACATTCGCGCTAAGCTATAACAAGAAACTTTCCACAATGGCGCAGTAACACCGTTATGGCCTAATAGGGGAATATCATCAATTGGCGTAGTTGTTCCCTTCTACAGTTATCGTTCTGAACAATGTTTAGATGTACAAGAAACTGAAAATCTACAACATTTTCAAGGTAGATTTTGGGTATCCGAGACAAAGTGGAGTCGAATACCTAAAAACAAAATATGCGAATTATATTAAAACTATATTTCGGACTCAATGATATAGATGAAATTTCAATCCGACATGTTTTAGCTGAAATGTTGACCAAAGTAAATATTTTTCTAAAATAACCACTTTCAATCTAAGTACTCGAAATTGTCTCAGTTTGTATGGAAACCAAACAAACAACTTACCTAATCCAAATTCAAAATTGCAGAGCTGATGACACAACTGAATTTTTAATTTGAGAATCTGATCACAAAATGACCAATCAAGCTCCAAAATAGTGACATAAGCCACATAAAACACACAAAATTACACAAACCAAAACTAAAACCAAAAGACCATTTAAATCCCCATTCCCGAGCTAACAGAACTATCATAATTCAATTATGAGATTATTTTCGCAGAATGTGACAAATGTAAATAATTTCAATACTAACGGCTCTAAAATAGGATAATAGACATAATTAATCAAACGAAAGACCCGAGAGTTGAAGCACTGGTACCAATAAATCTTAAATTACTTAGGGATGCTACTGGAAAGCTCTATAATGCAAAACAAAAAAATGACCTTAAGGGTTATTATAACACCCAATACTAAAAGAACTTTTTCCCTTAAAGCTAAAACAACGCAATTCTTAAAGGATTAAAAAGATGCGGATAATTAGACCTTAACTCACTATCGATCTCCCAAGTGGCCTCCTCTATGGGACAATCTCGCCACTATACTTTGGATATCGGAATATCATGAGATCTCAACTTCCTCACCACTCTAGCTAGAACCAACACTAGTTCCTCAACTACTGATAGGCCTTCATCATTTTGAACTAAATCATAACAAGGGATATGCGACTCATTAGGAACATACTGTCTAAAAATTAAAATGTGAAACTCCAGATGCACAACATAAAACATAGGTGGAAAGTCTAACTTATATGTAACATTACCAATCCGATCAAGAATCTCACATGAGCCATTATTCCTGAGACAAAACTTTTCCCCTCTTTTAAAAACTCACCACGCCCTTCATGGGTGATACGCAAAAGAACACACGATCACCCAAACTGACCTCCAAAGCATTGTGATGATGGCCTAAATAACACTTCGACCTACTCTGGGCATCCCGAAGCCTACCTTGAGTCAATCAAAACATATCTAATGCATCCCGAAGTAAATTAGTGCTCTACACTTTATACTCAAAACCATCAAACAAACCAATAGGCAAACAAAAATTCCTTACCATAAAAGCCCCAAAGAGAGACATCTAACAAATTGGAATAGTAGTTGTTGTTATACGCGAACTCTCCAAAGCTTCATCATGATCACCTAAAAAAGAAAAAATCAAGAGCACATTTCCTAAACATGTCCTCAAGGACCTGAAGAGTCCTCTTGTATTGGATGTGTATTTGGGAATAAAATGTTTTGCTCAAATGAACCCCTGTACCCATACTGTGCTAAACCACTCTTCAAACCCATAAGCGAACCGAGTACATTGGTCTGAAATAATAGAAACTAATATGCCACGATATCAAACCACCTTTTAAAGATAAATGTAGGCTAATTTCTCTACACTGCAATATGTATGAACCAAAATAAATTGTGCGGACTTAGGCAACTTGTCAATATTGACCCAAAAAAAATTGTGTCTGCCAGGATTCTAAGGTAATTCATCCCCCGTTTTTCTCGGGAATAGGGAGACACTGCAACAAACCACCTAGTCTTTAATTCTTAAAGTTAACCTACTAAAAGTTTAAGAATCAAGACACGAACCAATCTATGTCCCCCTTCATGAAACTCGACCAATAAATCTCCCTCAAATCCCTATACATCTTAGTTGAACTAGGATGGATAGAATAACAAAAATTGCAGGCCTCATAGCGCATCATCTAAATAAGATCAATAATTGTAAAAAAAAAAAGCCCTCAAGTCTTAAAATCATCATAATCCAAATATACACTGTGGGGCTCACCCTACTTAACTGATCATAAATATCCACTAAGTCTTGATCCCAAGTTGATGTTATTGAATCGGATCTATCAATGAGGAACGATCATAAATATAAGAAAACTCATGGCCTAAATTTGACATATCAAGTAAAACCTAGCGGCTGGAAAAATATTGAATATTCAAAGCAAACAACCTCTCAAAAAACTGATCAGGATGCCAAGCTACCAATACTCATCTCCTTCCGTCTCAAGGCATCTGTTGCCATTTTTCCTTACCTAGATGATAAAATATAGAAATATCATAGTCTCTCAAGAAATTGATCAACCTGCGTTGGTAAGAATTAAGCTCCCTCTAACTTATAATATATTAAGGACTTCTATGATCGGTTAAGATCTCACAACAAACTCCATAGAGATAGTGGCTTAATATCTTGAGCATAAAAATACCGCCTCCTACTCAAAGTCATGGGTGGGATAGTTATGCTGATGAATCTTGAGCTCTCAAGAGGCATATGCATTCGGAAGACCCTATTGCATCAAGAAAAAAAAAACCAATACCAGAAGCTTCATAATACACTATAAACCTCTGACTCTCAACTAACAATGTCAAAATAGGAGCAGACATCAAAAATGTCTTAAGCCTCCAAGAACAACTCTAACGCTTGTCGGACCACTTGAAAGGAACGTCCTTTATAGTCATCCTAGAGAATGATATGGTAATAGAAGAGAAACCCTACAAAAATAACGATAATAACCTACAAGACCCACAAACCTACAAAACTCGATATGAGTAGTCAGTCTAGGATACGAATAATTGAAATAGTAGTCTGATAAACATTAATAACCTTCTTAGATAAAATATGTCCACGAAATCTAAAAGAGTCCAACAAACACTCACACTTTGAGAGCATGGTAAAAGAAGATGAGCTCATAAAGTCTGAAGCACTATCCTCAAATGGATCCCATGATCCTCATTACAATGATAATACAACAAGATGTCATTGATGAGGATAATAAAGATAAGAATCAAAATAGGTCCCAAACATGTGGTTCATCAAATCCATAAAAGTTGCGGGCGTATTAGTCAACCCAAAAGACATAACAAGGAACACATGATGACCATAACGAGTCCTAAATGTTTTCATTAGGATATCCTCAGACCGCATTCACAACTTGTGGTAACCTTACCTCAAATCAATCATTGAGAAAATGGTCGAACCCTAAAACTGATCAAAAAAGTCATCAATACAAGAAATCTAATACATAGTCTTCACGGACAAGCCATTTAGCTACCAATAGTCGATAAACATAAAGATAGAACCATTCTTATTCATTGGAAAATAAAAAAGGACAACCCTATGGAAAAATACACAGCCAAATAAAACCCTTATATCACAAATCGTAAAGAGGATTTTTGAGCTCTCTTATCTCAACTGGTAACATATGATAAGGAGCAATATAAATGGGTATGGTTACCTAATCAAACTCAATGCCGAAATTAATATCTTGCTTAGGTAGAAGGCCGGGTAGGTCAGTGGAAGCACATCAAGATACTAACTTATAGTAGGTACCAACTCAAGAGTCATAGATTCAATACTAACATATCTAACATAAGAAACATATGCTAAGTAACCACGACAAATAAAGTGAAGAGGCTGAATTAAAGAATTAATCCCCTTTGGTATGCCACCAGCCAAACCTTGACACACATATAGGGCTACACCAGGCATAATTAATGTCATAGTCTAGAAATAACAATCCATGACAATTTTTTAAGGGGATAAGTAGTCCATGCTTAGAATCACATCAAAATCAACCATAAATAACAAATCAAAGAAGAACGAGTCTCAAGATCCCAATAATCACATAATAGGATCTCAATAAATGATCTACTACTAAGGAATCACCTACTAGGGTGGAAACAGATAACTATATAAGAAATGGCTTACTAACTATACTCAAACATGAAGCAGAATAAGAGGATACATAGGATCAAGTGGATTCTTGATTAAACAGTGACGAATATGGATGATAACACTCAAAAATAGTAAATGGCACAACAACATAAGAGGAATATTCCTAGGGTCTACTAAGGAACACAGAAACCTTGACGACCACCACCACGTCAACCATCACAAAAACCCTCATGACCACTATACCACCCGTTCCCTGATGTGGAACGAATCTAATAGGCATTGGAGGAATAGGAACTAGAGAAACTATAAGATGAACAAATTATTGAATAACACCTCTCTAAGGAAAATCCACTAAAATTTGACCCATAAAACTACAAGTATAACAAGTCCCTTAAGGATGAGCTGGGTAAGAACTAGACAAACCAGAACGGCAACCATAGCTAGAAGAACCACTAATAGAATTCTACATATATGTCTGAATAGGAAGACTAGATTATCCTTGATATTGTGGCTAAGAAACGGTCCTACCCTAAGATGAAGAACCTTTACCACTAAAAATATGATAATTATAGGGTATCTTCCCCTCTCTAATTCTCTGTCTAGGGGAAATATCCTCCATAGCATAAGCATACTTAAGAATACTCTTGAAACATGCATAAGAAATAAGAAATATCTCACCTGTCTCACAGATAGTTGGGTCCTAACCATGCATAAAATTATAGATCCGGTGCACCTCAGAAGTAATATAACTAACATAATAAGTAAATATCTGTCGGAACTCTGCCTCATACTCAATCACTAAGAAAATATCATCTCAAGCATCAAGAACTCATATCTAAAACTCTCCTACATGATGTGAAGAATGTACCTCACATGGAACGCATCAAGAAATAGAGCATTAGTCATAGGAGCAGAATTTGTTGATCTAGTAGAATAATATGACCTCCACCACTTCTTTGTGAGGTCTCCCATATAATAAATTGGAAGTCAACACCATGAGTATCCAATATATTGATGTTATACAACCCGTTCTGAATGTATTAATAAAATCTCTAGGATCCTCCCTGGCTAGTAAATATAGGGGAAAATCTCATAATCTAACCCAACACCTTCTAAAATAATTCAAACATAGAAAGGTGTGATTTAAAATGTAGAACATAAGACAAGGCACACGAACTGGAAATGCTGAGAATTAAGGAAAAATATACAAACTATGAATACTAGGTGCCGATGACACTCCCAAACTATATGACCTAGGTGTAGACGGCACACCTAGATTGATAGAAGCTTAGGAAAAGTTGGTTCCCAACTAGAAAGATAAACCAATATACCCAACAAATGCATCTGAAACCTCTCATTTCAGGAAATAATATGGAAACAATGAAGCCATATGAGAGAATGTAGATGGCTCTTACATCCCTGGTAGTTGCTGTCCTTGTGTAGGGTCAAGTTCTTTTTTTTTGAGGTGCAATAGGTGTGTAATCTTCTGAAGCTATTGAGACCTCATGCATGCCATATACGGGAGAGTGAGGTAGAAAAAAATCAGATTTCAAGAGACCAACTACGACAGACATTCGAAGTGAAAGAAGGTGAATTCCCAATGGTGTAACTATAGCCTCTCAACGATAATATACAGATGTCCCTGCACCCAATCCACAAGACTCTATTAGTCACTGGCTCATGTATCATGGATATCGATGAACCAAGCACTCTAATACAAATTTTTCATGACTACATTATTAAGGTCATATGGGAAGCTATATTACATCTGAGGACAACCACAAAATAAAACAAGTAAAGAATGAATAATAAACTAATTACAGAAGATATATGATAATTAACGGATAGTGAAATGCCGAAGTTTATATAAAGTAAAATAAAAGTGTAAAACCTGATATCTGATTACATGAGCCACTAATAAAAGAGTATAATTTATGAAAATAAGAAAACAACTATTTTTTGGTAAATAAAACTAAACTATATAGATAAAAGAAAAGTTAAATGAAGAACTTCGAATGCCAGAAGTAGTCCTTTACCTTAGCAATAGATCCAAATATTTGAACTGAATCAACACTGAAAACTTATACTAGGATTTGAACCTAAATGATGTAGAAGCGTCATATGAATACCAAAATGGGTACCTAGTAGGCTATGCCAATAGGGAATATATAAGAAATAAGAGCAGAAAATATGTATATAAAGTGAACATGTCAAAAAATTTCAAACAAGGATTCACAGATAAATAAAGCCAGCTAATATGATAAAGACAAGTATATACCCTAAATACTAGCTATTATTGGGAATATTGAAAAAAAAAATAAAAGTATTTACATGAATCCATGCTCAACTAGGGAAAGATTCAATAATAATAAAAGTGTTGGTATACCATTAACCTTAATATGGAGTGTAAGGAAGGATAACAAAGACATGTATTACAAAGAAATTCATGAAATAAGCCAATCCAAATACCTCTTCCTATACCAATAGTGGATCTCACCAATAAAACTTATCGCAACATTTAGTCAGTATCATTTTGAATCTTTTTAATTGAGGTATCTCATCCTTAGCCTATTAAGAGATAATCTCACAAGTCATAGGATAAACCCTACTCATTGTGCTATGGCCTCATGGACAGGGACCATAATACCTCGTTAGTTCCTAACTCATAAGTTTGATTGAGGTAGGAATGGTAAATGAAATGATACATTCGATGCAACTGAGAGTAAGAATTGTGAAGTTGATACTAAGAAGAATATGCCAAGGTAATCTAGTAAAGTTGTAAAAAGTCATTTATCTCAACATAAATTAAGTAAATAAGTAAACACACAAGGATAAATGATAACCCTAGGGTACCCCATCCCACTAGAGAGTACAAACAACAAATAACACAAACTAACAAGGCATGTATGATATGATGAAATAATATAAATAAAGGAAACTCGTATGCTCCTACTGTGACCCTCGAGTCCTCAAGGTAGAACCATATGGAAGCTGCCAGGACCTGATTTCTTGGATCATGATGGCACCTACTATACCACTAGTAGGAGAACAAAACCCCATAGTACAGTAGCCGAAGGGGAGGACTACTACAATTCATGTAGAATAATATGAAAAGAAATGGTAAATAAGTAAGGAAATAGGAAATTACGGAATACACCCAAGACCCGATGTCAACGTCGAACGAACCACTAATATAGATCAATAAGGATGGAAAATAAACAATATCCATAAGTCTCCGAAATACAATGGAGATAATCAAAATATACAGCTGAAGAGAAATAGGACCAACCTGCACGCCAAGCTCACCCTGAAACTCTGATCTGAGGAGGAACGAACGATAAATGAGCTGAATCACGAACGAGGACATGTACTCGGATCTGCACAAGTACAAGTGTAGTATGAGTACAATCTACTGAAGCAACCTGTACTCAGTAGGTTTCGAGGACCACTGAGCACACAACAAAACTAACTGTAGTAAATAGCGAAATAACAAAGAAAGTAGTCACGGAAGTAGACAGGACATATCAGGAAACTAGCAGTTCAAGAATGAATGAATGCCACATAAACAGATGCTGCTAGCTAATCACATAACAGGACCACCTAAACTAGATCAAAATAATTCGGTGTCCTTCTAACAATATATATGAAAATATAACTAATGAATAAGAATCAAGAAAGATAAGGAATGAAGATGGTCGGTATGCCGGTAACCTCAAGTGAAATAATAATGGATTAAGCAGAAGTAGCAAGCACAAATTCCCACATAACATGAAACCCCAA
>JBDJHY010439488.1:0-17758 GCA_039654485.1 Withania somnifera | reverse complement strand
AACAACAGGAAAAATGAACTAGCTGGAGTTCAAAAGGTGTAACATTTCTGTTAAAGTCCTTGTGAAATTCACACCTAAGAAATTTTATAGTGATATTTATTGTTAGCCTCAATAGAAATCTTACAAGTAGATGAAGCATCCCAGAAATAAAGAAGATAATTGCTTTGTGAAAAAAAAGAAATGAAAAACAGACTTAAAAGATTCAACCTTTCTGTGTTTTTCACATACATGAAATCATAAAGAAAAACAACTTTCATGAATTTTATCAAGAGAACAACAAGACAAACTTACCAAGATTCAAACTCAACAAGACAAACTCACCATGATTAAAACTAAGCAAAATTTAAACTTTAATAAACAACAGGTTAATTGTCAAACTTATCCAATGACAACAAATTAATTATCCAGGAGTCAACTTAATAGACAAAAATAATGATTTTTTTTTACAAGTAAACAATGAAACAAAGCTAATATAAACTAATAGTGAGACAACCATGTTAATAGTCAAACAATTAAGAAATAAACAAGTAATAACATTAAGCTACCCATACACAGATAATCACATAACAAAACCTAGTAGCAAATAAAAGAGTGATAGTAGAAAATTACCTTGATTCTAATATCTTCTAATATCTTGATTATATGTTTTGTCCTTGTATTTAGATACCATTTATTGAATGAGTGTATAAAATTGTTTTCACGGGTCCAATTCTTGCAAGTTCTGTCAAAGTAAGCCCTGCACCAATGTTGTAGATGGTACCACAATAAATCTTTGGCAGCTTGTTCAGACACATCACCCATATTCTTCAATTTATCATGTATTTATTCTTTATATATATGCTCCAAACAGAACAAAATATTAGTTTCTTCATTTGTACACTGCTTTAAGTCTTGCTCCAATTTGTTTTTATGTGTCTTACATATCATTTATGGTGTGCTTTGTAAAAAACTCAACAAATAAAATCCAACAACCCACGTAATAATAAGCATAAAAGAAAAGTTAAAGTACTAATTGCAAAATAATTCAATAGAAAAGCATAAAAAAAAGAATCTGACAATTACCTTTTGCATATTGGAGATAAATATCAATCCTTTACCATCAGCCAAATCTAAGGAACTCCTCATTGATTCATCAAACTATTTTCAAGTTCTAGTTGTTTCCTTGTCCACCACTACCCAAGCAAGAGGATAGAAGTGTTTCATTAAATCTTATCCAAGGGCAACCAATAAAATTTTCTTAGATTTCCCTTTTAGAAAAGTACCATCAAGCCCTATCAAAGACCTTAAATACACTTTTTAACCATTTTTCAAAGATTAAATATACATATACATTCTTAGGAATATTCTTTTCCCTTGTTTCAAAAACTCCTTAGATATATTTATAACGATACCAGTCCCAGGATTGTTATCCCACAATTCTTGAGCATAAACCTCCAATTTTTTGAATTCATCAATGTAGCTACCTTGCAATTTATCTAACACAAGCCTCTTAACCCTTTTAATCTTAGAATAACTATCTTTCAGTTGAAAATTATTATCCAATTCTTATCTCATGTCAGTCATCTTGTACTTTGGATTATTCTAGATTCTCTTCTTGAAGTGGTGCACTTAAACTTCTAGTCACGAACCGAATCTCCTATACTAAACTCATTAGTTAGGTGAAGCCTTTTCTTAATCCCCTTTTCTAAATCATGCACTAGAATAATTAGTGTAACATAATCATACAATTTTAAATCCAAGTTTTTATTATATACGAGTACATACCCCAATTACAGTACCCAAGACCTGGTTGAACATATATAAGAGCACCCTAAACTAGAATATAAGAAAAATTATATACAATCGACTGCATAAGTACATAAGTAAACACTGCTAGGAATGGAACGCAGAGGTGAATGCTGAGTGTCGTAATCTTCTGAAAATTTTTTAAAACTAACCTACATCCAGTAAATATAAAAAAGGATATAGAAGAGTAGGTTCAGTACAAACACATATATTTCTAGGCATCATCAGGCGACCATCGTCAACTAACTTAATTATAAAATAGAATCAAGTAAAAAAAATCATGATATGTCAAAATAATTGTAATTACCTCCTGCTATCTTAAAATTATTATACCTCAATTTCTGAATTTGCAATGACTCAAATATGTGCCCTCTACATCACTCTATTATTGTAGTCCCTATCTAAAGTGTACTCTTCTATCATGATCACACATTTCCAGCGATAAAAACACAAACCACCATGAAAATTCCATATCATAGGACTAAAATATCCACCTAAATCTTTAGGACCTTTGTGGTAACCACAAATAATCATATTATACTTCTTTACTACTTTCCAAACACCCCTGTATAGGCTTAAATATGAGATAACCAATCATCCAAGATCATAACAAGTACAAATAAGCAGCCAATCGACATCTAGTAAGTAAGCACCAAGTTTCACCTTTCTATGCGATATCACACAAGAAGCCTCAAGACCAATTCCAAGTATAAACTACAATTATAAATTACAAACTAATCCTTAGCCAATAAACACACTAAATAATTCGGGATTCATTACTAAGTCTTTATGTATATTCTTTGGGAAACATCAATTTATTAATTAGATCTTTGGGATCGTTTATTTGAGATTGTTCGAGGAGTACATCATATTGGATTAATTTTACTATCACTTTTTTAATTATCAATAATATTGTTTACACAACAACGTGCCTAGGGTATTATTGACATTGCTCATATGACCAATAAGGGGCATATAGCCAATAATATGGGCATGTAGCTAATAAAAGAGCCTGCGTCTTGTTTTTATGAAAAGTTGCTTCGAGTTGAAAATTGTGTTGAAAACTTAATCAAACTTTTCAAAACAATTTTGAGATATAAAAAAAAATCAAGAGTCTCCAATTAATTTATTTGAAAAGCAAATCAAGAAAAACTTTTAACATTTTTTAAGTATCAAAACAAGAAAAACACTTCAAAAATATAGGAATCCGTGTAAGTTGTTCCTATTAACACTCTTGCAAGGTTATTAAGGTACTAAGAATGTCCACTAACTCTTGATTATCCATTCTCTTTTGAAAATAACTGCTATTTGATTAACTGAATTATGAAAAAGGTTGTTTTTACTAACTTACGGAACAACGAAAATTTGGAAATTCTTAGATGCCAAACATAAAATATTTTCTAAATGAGAAAACAGATAAGAATGATTAGCTGAGGATCTATACTAAGTTAGAAAATTCTTTTTTGGTTAGTCCAAATTATCAAAATAAATTAACAATCAAAAGTAAAGAGCAAGAGAGAGTAGTTTGGGATTCTATCCTAGACTTTAACTCATTGGGCTATCCTCCTTTCATTATGCCCGGGAGAGAACCTCACCTCAACATTATAGGGTTTTGAACCATTCATCTTCCACCCATCCTAATGTAGTGACCCTTTCGATTATTTTTGCATTTCTTGCATTTTCTTGCATCTTAGAGCTCTCTTCTAATGGCCGTAAGTCATTTATGACTTATCAAGATCAGTGGTTTGTTCTTGGCCTGTTTATTTGGTTGTTATGTTCATTCTCCATTTTAAGGATTTAAGCTTTGAATCATTGGCTCCGATCAAAATTCCTTGAAAATAAACTCAGAATCGAATTCTGACAGTTCTATTAGCTCCAGAACATGAATTTTGATCTAGATAGACTCTTGGTTAGTGTACGTAAGCCTCCATTGTGATTTTATGTTATTTTGAGTATTTATGTGTTTTGGAGTTCAAGAGTTTGGCTTTGGTTGAATTTTCATGATTGGAGCTTTGAATTGAAATTTGACTATGCCATCAGCTCTGGAATATTGAGGGTGGGTTAGGTGAGGTATTCGTTTGAGTCCCAGGATAGCCGAGCTCATCTCAGGCACTCAGTTGGAATTATGGTGGGATTACTGGGAATGTCCATTAGTCCTGGATATCTACTTGGCTAGTAATGCTTGTTGTATTGATTCCGTGCTTGTGTAGCGCCAGTAGGACCTTCTATGATATATTCATTGTCATTGGGTATCTCATCATATATGTATGTCATCATTATTAAACTGAGATTTATTGCATTGGTTTTCACTGGTTTTGACTGAGAGCCCATTGATTTAGAACCTTGCATGGCTTTGAGAGCCTGTGTTCAAATATTGATTTGACCTTGAGGGCCTCTTTTTTATATTAATGACTTGCATTACTTTGAGATCTTATTAATGAAATATAATCACTAAAATTTTGATATTACTGGCTATTATTATATGAAATTTATTTATAAATGGATTCTTTACTTATAGAGGGATGTTTTATGGTTTTCCTTAAATTGTTTTAGACCCAGTTTTCGATTGGGCACCTGGTACTCTTGCTTTTCTATATTGTTTTAGTCCAGGACCTAAAACCTTGCTTAGGGTACTATAACCTTGCTAGAATTTATATCTTCGGTGCGATGTTGTATTCTAAGTATTATCCATTACCTGATTTTAATCCTAGATGTTGTTGGTTATGGATATTGAGTTCTCAACTGGTTTTAGACCCGGTGATGTACGTGCATATGCATTGAGACCCAAATATAATAGTTATGAGATAGAACTAGTGATACTCAGGCATATGTATTAAGATTTGAGATATGAAAGTTACGAGATCCTCCATGGGGCTTGCCGATCCAAACTACAGCCGGCATATGGGATGACTTTCCATGACTCCCATGGGTTATGCCATCATGAGCAATAGAGTCGGAAGGGGATACATAGTGTATTTAGACACTGGTATCTTTGTATTTATGTCTGTATTACTTTCTGCACTTGTTTTCTTGGATTTAACTTCTGGTAGAATGGTATGCTAGCCAGTGAGCTTTACTTGTTTGAACCTTCTGTAGAATGGGATGCCAACGGGTATTATTTGTATTAATTAATTAGTATTTTGTTTTTCCTAATTATGTTTAGTACTAGTGGTTACTTTAGATAGGCCCTGCTTAGTAAGATCTGTTTATGTACAGGATTCTACTCGATTATGCCTTCTTCCTTCATACTTTATTGAGGTCACTAATACACCGCCCTTACTTATCCTTCTTACTTGATTGTTTATTGCAGAGACTCAGGTATGTCATGACTAAAAATCCTAAGTCGTGATGGAACATGCCTTAACCCACCTAGACAGGCTATACAATTCTATTAAGGTAAATGTGGAAATTAATGAATTACCGAGAAGAAAAAAAGGTACAACATAAAATTCATCTATAATACCACCCAGAGATCGGTGTCACAATGTATAAGCCTCTAAATAAGGGATACATTGCCAAAAGAAAATACATAGTCTCAAAGGTCAAGATCCTCACATAGGATCAACTATATAAATAAGAAGAGTTCGGGTATATGCCTGATGATAAACAACTACCTCGATTCTCCGACTCACAAGCCTAGGACTTGGATCGGGAGGGAAAATAATCAAAGTTCTCTGAACTCTGAACCTAAACACGTGTAAAAAGAAAGAGAGTGAGTACCAAATAAACAATGAGTACTCAACAAGGATCCCTGGCTTGGAACTAAAACAAAACAGTGAAGAATCCCCAACTATTCCGATCATCCAAACAACGATCTTCAAGACTAGCTGCAAATCTAATCATAGCCAGAAGTCATAATGAAAAGTAAATGATAAATACACAATGCAGTGATAATCAAAAGAATAAATACCAAAATAGAACTCAAAATAATTCATCAAAATAGAGTTCTACATCAACCGAAACCAAGTCTATACCATGAAAATATCAACTAGTCATTACCAATCAACTCAATGATGTATCAATACTCAAGTGAAATTATTCATCTCATGTCAAAGGTTCAATCTAGTCCTTAGACCATTCGGAGGCGGCCTCCCTCTCGAGTCCATATCACAACTCATGGGAAGGGTCTCATTCATTGTGCTAAGGCCTCATAGGTGGAGTTCATAGAGCCTCAATTAGTCTTTGTTCCACAAGTTCATCAACAATATGAGGGGTACATTCAACACAACCGAGAATCAAACTCCTGGAATGAATACGAATAATGATAGGCCAAGGTAATATCCAATAATAACAATCTCATCCACCTCAGAACATCAATCTTATATATATATATCCATTAATTACTTTTGATACACAACATTCAAGGTTTTTCTTATAAGATCTCATTTTCAAGAGATATTTTCATAACAAGTTCAAGAGTACATGACGAACCTAGTCCTCTCAGGCTCAAAACATCATCTCAACAATAGGAAAATGGGATCCATGAATAACATCTAAATAAATAGAAGATGTACTCCATGACAGAAAATGCTCACAAAAGTGTGAAATAAATCAAGTATCCGTTGTATGTGCAGTGCAATGCAATGCAATAGAGTGAAATGCAAGTGTTCCTTATATACCTTAGCAATACCATGAATCACATATCGGCCACATTGCTTTGGTATCAAACATCAAGATCATGGTAATATCTGGAATTGCACATCAGCCAATTTCCTCTTTATATCATATTAGTGTCATGGAAATACCGAGAATCACACATCGGCCATAGTCTTTTTATATCATATCGATGTCACGGTAATATCAAGAATCACATATCAGCCACATGGTCTTTTAAATTATATCATATAGATCTTACTCTTGGTTGGAAAGAGGCACCTTGTAGCTGATCAAATATATCATCAATTCTGGGATGGGGATACTTATTCTTGATAGTAATCTTGTTCAGCTGCCTATAGTCAATTCACATCCTCATTAAACCATCTTTCTTATTGATGAACAAGATAGGGGAACCAATAAAGATATACCAGATCTAATGAACCTTTTATCAAACAAATCTTAAAGCTTCTTATTCAATTTCGTTAACTCAGTTGAGGCTTCCCTCATCCTCGGTAGTGCTGATAAAATTTTATTTTGGAATATATCTTCCCTGTATAATGGTACAGGGGAATAGAGATGGTCTTATTGCCTTGCTCCAAATCAATAGTGAAATTGATGTCCCTATCTAAGGGAACATGTAGAAGATATGTATGAAAGAATTAGGAAACTCATAAATGACCAGTAAAGAATCCAACGAAGGGGTATCAACACTAGTATTTTGAATGCAGGCCAAATAAGAGAGATAACCTCTATCAACATCCTTTAGGAACGAAGGAAAGAAATCACCCTAATAGGATAACAAACTAGAACCTTTTCACTCATTCTTTGGGATACTGGGCATGTCTAGAGTAACTGTCTTGGAATAACAATACAAGACTGCATGGTGTGGGGAAAGTTAATCTATACCAAGAATAATATCTAAATCAACCTTGTCAAGAAGGATCAATATATCCAAGTGTCATACCCTACCATAAAAACAACACAGGATTGGTGCACTCGATCCACTACTAAAGAATCTCCTACGAGTGTAGAAATACAGAGATAAGTAGGTAGAAAATAAATCATCGTATCAAGCCAATAGAAAAATAGATAGATGCATATGAATAAGTAGAACCCTGATAAAAAAATATTAATAGGTTGATGAAATACTTAGACAATACCTATGATCACTGCATATAAGGCCTTAACCTATGATTTACTTGGGAATGCATAACAATGAACCTTGCCTCTACTTGAAGGAGCATATCCTCTACTAACACCCATCGGGGCCGTAGCTTACCATTACCTCTATTAAGAGTCTGACTACCTCTACCAGGATGCATTCTACCTCGACCTCTAGTCGAAGGTGCTGGTTCTCTGGCCAGAAACTAGGAAATAGACTAGGACCTTTCTATCCTATATGTGGGCATGACTTCTAAAAATAGGGTGAATCCAAGAAAGTGAACTAGGACCTCAATGACACAAGCTTCTACGTCTGTCTAGATGAACCTGAGCAACTACCATGAATAGTTTTTCCCTGCTGGGAACCTTCAGAAGTCTGTCCGTAACTGCAAGATCCATGACTTGTATACTCACTCTCGAAAGCCTACATCACAACCTGAACTAGTCTTTGATAATGAGAGGATCCACCCCTCTGAATGACTCCTACCTCGAGGTGTAGAACCTAAAAACTAACCAGACGGATGGGACCTCTTTCCCCTAGTATACCCAAACTCCTCATACTTAATCACCTTTATATCCTTGGTCATGCCAACTATATCAGAAAGAGATAACCGCAAATGGGCCAAACTGAAAACTGCCAAATAGTATGTGCCAATCTATGAATCCTCTCAGCGAGATCCTTGAGAAGCGAGCCAGCAAACTAAGATAAGGCAAAAAACTGGGTCTCGTACTGTGATACAGTCATGTCACCTTGAGATAAAGCCTTAAAATGTGCTAGTTCTCTTCTCTTACACTCCAAGGAGTATATATGTCATAGAACGCCTGTGCAAACTCATCACAAGTAACAAGAGGTAATTCAGCTGGCCTATCTGATACATAAGAATGCTACCACTATCAGGCTATCCCATGCAACTGAAGAGATGTATATAAAACCCCACATGATTTTGGAAACCTCACACTCTCTAGTAACTCCTAAAAGGTATCCAAAAACCCTAATGCCTCATCTGCCTTGTTGTCCTAAAATGTCGAAGCATCCATATTTTTGAATTTCTCATAACGACGCTGCTTGTCAGAATTTGTTTGACATAGTCTCTTTGAGGAAATGTGGGGCTCCAACTCCTAAAATCTACAAAACCTCATCTTCGTGAACCACGGGTGGCTATCCCACCTGAACATGAACCATAGGAATATGTCGTTGTTGCCGATTTGGAGTCTATGCTCTCTACCATCCTGGAACCCTCGGGGTGTACCATTTTCTACCCCACTATAAGTCATAGTCTCCCATACACTTAATTAATGAATTAAGGTCTCCTGAATCAATGGAGTGGAAATAGTATATAGAGATACCTATCCCTCAACCTCATGAATCTATGGCTCCGTCGAGGCTACTCTAGCCTGGCCTCACACTGGTGTAGCTCCACAACCCCTAGCTCAGGTCCGATTCTTATCCCTACCCTTAACTAGTGCATCGTCAGCGGGAGAAGGGTCAACCTCTTCTCTGGCTGGTGATCTATTCCTGGACATTTTCCATAAAAAACCTTATCCTAGAAAACGACTGGACTTATAAAAGTCAAGAATGAACGAAATAATTGTCTATTGATTCTATAGCCTCTCAAAGATAAGTACAAATGTCTTCACACTGATCCATGAGACTCTACTAAACCTTTAATTTTACACATTTGAGACCCATTTAACCTAAAGCACTGATACCAATTGGTGATGACCTAAAAGCTTAAGCCGTGATAGCACCTGCTTTAACCCACCTAGATAAGTAAGACTGTACAATTATATAAGGTAAATGCATAAAGTAATGAATCAACGAGAATAAAAGAAGCTACAATGTAAAAATCCATCTATAAAACCATCTAGAAACTGGATATACAGTCTCAAATAAGGGACACATAGCCAAAAAAATACACATAACCTCCTAAAGAAAATATACAGTCTCAAATATTAAGATCCTCAAGTAGGATATACTACATAAACAAGAAGATTTTGGGTATCTTTTGGATGACAAATAACTACCTCGACTCTCTAAACTCATAAGCCTCATACTTGATTGGGAGGGGAAATGATCAAACTACTTCAGACTCTTAACCTGCACAAGTGTATAAAGCAAGGAAATGAGTGCCAAATAAACAACGGATACTTAGAATGGATCCCTGTCCTGACACTAAAATAAAACAATGAAGAACCACCAATTACTCCAATCATCCAAACAACAATCCTCTAGACTACTACGTACAAATTAAATCATAGTTAGAAAGTCATAATGAAGAGTAAATGATAACTACATAATGCAGGGATAACTACAAGAATAAATATAAAAAATAAACTCATAATAAGTTAGAAAAATAGAGTTCCACGTCAACCGAAACCAACTCCATATTGGGACAATATAAACTAGTCATTATCGATCAACTTAATGATGTATTAATACTCAATGAAATTATTCATCTCATATCAAAGGTGCAAGTTGGTCCTTAGCTCATTCGGAGGTGGCCTCTCTCTCAAGTCCATTTTACAACTCATGGGAAGGGTCCCTTTCAATATGTTAAGGCCTCATAGGTGGAGTCCATAGAGCCTCAATTATTCTTTATTCCACAAATTCACCCCGATAGGATGGGTACATCTGATGCAACCAAGAATCACACTCCTAGAATGAATACTAATAATAATAGGCCAAGGTAATATCCAACAATATAATCTCAACCACCTCATAACATCAGTCTTATCTAGATCCATTAATTACTTTCAGTACACAACATTCAAGGTTTTTCTTGTCACATCTCATCGTTATCAAGAGATATTTTCATAACAACTTCAATTGTACATAACTAACCTAGACATCTCAGGCTCAAAATATTATCTTAATAACAGGGAAAACAGGACCTATCAATAACATAGAATTAAGAAAAAAGGTGCTCTATGACAGACATGCTCACAAATATGTGAAATCAATCAAGTATCCATCCATGTATGCACAATGTTATAGAGTAAAATGCTAGTCTACCTTATGTACCTTAGCAATACCATGAATCACATATAGTCCACATTGTTTTGGTATCAAATATCAAGATCATGTAATGCCGAGAATCACACATCATCCGATTACCTTTTTATATCATATCAATGATATTGAGAATAACATATCGGTCACATCGCCTTGTCATGGAAATATCGAGAATCATACATCATCCATAGTTTAATTTTATATCACATTCCTCTTTGTCTTTCTTTTTCATTATATATCAAGAACATACCTGGAATCACACATTGGCCACATGGTTTTCTTAATTGTATCATGTACCTCTTATTCTTGCCTCTCAATCAATATGCAAATGTATGAAAATGATAAACATATCAAAACCATGTCAAAAAGAGGTAATAGAAATCAATGAATCACCAAGGTCACTGAAGGGCTTCACAACAAATAGAATGGAACAAGGCTCAATCAAGGTCATGCAAGAGGATACAATTCAACATGGTACAATTCAAAGTAAGTAAGTCAACAATGACCCCACATAGCCATTTAATCAACTATGATATCACAACAACACAATCAAGGACTCTCATGGGATTCTCAAATTATTCTCATTATTACCAATTAACAATAAATAATACACTACATGTATTCTTCATAGCTTTGTAATAGGTTTAGTCCTCCACTTGCCTTAAGAAAATAAGGAAGAAATCAAGCGGGCTCCTTGCCTTTAAATTATGCCTCTAACTCAATAAATTATAGTAAATTAATGGATTTCCTATATAATTTATGATATGAAATATCGAATATGGAAAGCCTTAACTTTGGTAAAAAACTACTCCTAAAAATAAGGCCAAAACCCCTTTTAGAATTTGGAAAGTTTTCATGAAATCCAAGTCACCCGTAGCTTGGGGGTTTTAGTTGTCAAGTTTAAATTACAATATGGGTTCAATTTGATAGCTCAAATACCAATTTATTTTATAAAAAACATATGTTTTAAACCCCAAAAAATATTCTTGTAAAATATAACAAATAAAGATGATCCCATATTTAGAATCTCGTGAATAATAGGCATTTTGAGTAAAATCTTACCAAGGGTCTATAATTCTTTGAAACTTGTTTTTTAGAATCTTCCCAAATGATAAAATATAGTCTATGGTGTTTAACAAGAGTTTTGGAGTGTGAAAATGAGGCTAAAATCATGCTAGACTTTCATATAAAAAGGGAGTATGTAAAAACCCTGAACTGTCGTTCATTAACTTGCTAGAAATCTAGAAAAAAACTAAAATCTAGAAAAAAACTAAGTGTGGGATATGGTTAGGGGGATGGTCCATCCTAGATTGATATGGTCCGTACAAGCCCCTATGCTGTTTGTGTTGGTTGGCACGACTCTAGTCATGGACCATGCCTCTAGTGTACGGCCAGTAGTCCCTTTCATCCTGGTTTTAGTTGTAACTTTCGTTTGGGAATTTAAAACACTTTTGGGACCCTATGAACACAAAATATATGAATTTTGAGTGTATGCAACATTCTGTACACATTAGAATCATCAAAATAGGAATCCGAGGTCTCTGTGACCTGATATGTCCCATTGTTGGTAAAATACAAACTTTTTCTAAAGTGCAAAACCGATTTGGAACTCGTGGAATGCTATACAAACATTCTACTAGACCAACTTTGACCTTCTAGATCCAATAGAATTGACAAAATCTTAATCTGAGCAGTAAATCATCAAATGTTGACCAAAGTCAAACTTGACCTCAAAACTCAATGCTATCATATCAAATAATTTATAGTCAATATGAAGGTATCAAATTGAGAACGATGGTCTACTAGACCTATTTCCACATTTTGTATCTAATGAAACAATTGAAATTCCTTTTTGAGACTTGAAACTCAAAATAAGGCCCTAAAAATCAAATTTCATAACATAAAGGCCTCCAATCACTAAGGAATTCTCAAAATTTTCAACTTTTTAGTGCCAATTCCCAACACAACACTGTAAATTAACAAAATATGACCTAAGGCAACTCTTGGAAAGGGTAAAAATGGTAAATTTTAGCAAGTTACAACAATGTCCTTCAAGGTCATTGCAAGTACGCTTTCACATCTTCATATAGGTTCTCCCATTTCTACTGTTAGCTAGCTTGGTTGTTGTTCTTGTTTCTTCTACTTTATTTGTAGCTAGTTATACCTGTATATATTTGACTTCCTTTGACTTCTATGACTTCTTTCTCCATTATCTGTTATTTGCTGCTTTTATTTCTTATATGAGCCTAGTCGGCCTATGATACCTACTGGGTACCCATTATTTTGGTACTTATAATACACTTCTGCATCTTTTGGTGGCCATGCTGATTCTTGATTTCGAGTTTTGATTCTGTTTTTGAGGTAGATGACGACTTCTACTGTCCAGAGATTATCTTTTTCCTTTTCTTTTATCTCTTTTTCTATTACTTGATTCAAGAAAGACTATATATTTTCTATTTCAGACATTGTTCTCTTATTTAGTGGTTCGTGTATCGGATATTAGGTTTTGGGTTTTGTTATTGATTTGATTTAAACTTCCTCTTATCCCTATCCCTTAATTTCATCTAACCTTCAGCATCTAGTTTATTATTCTTGCCTTGTGTACTTGTTAGGATGTATATGCCCTCATGACTTGAGAAATGGGGTCATGAAAATTGGTATAAGAGCTCTAGGTTCGTTGATATCCTCCGTTCATGAGCCAATATCTTTTAGAGTCATGTGGATTGGGTACAATGACATCCATAGCCTATCTTCAAGAGGCTACAATGACATTTTTAGGAAATCCATCTCTTTTCACTTTTCATAGCAAGCATGCATCCTAGTTGGTCTCTGTCACGACCCAAAACACAAATCGTGATAGAGTCTACCATACCCCCGATAGACAAGCCTAATCCCTCGGCCCGGAGCGATAAAAATGGGCTGATAATAAATAACTAGACGAAATAAAACAATAAGAAGTAGGATGAAGAAATATATATTTATACATAACAACGAAATATATTCAACACCTCTCAGGACTGGTGACTGTGACAAAACAAAGCTACTATATCAAAGTAATCTAAAGATAATATATACAAGTTCTCCAATAGGAGGTAAATATAAAATGGGTCAGCCCTGAACAGGATAAGGCAGAAACCAAACACAACTGAAGAACAGGCTTAGCCTGAACATTGGAGCTTACCTTGACCTTCGAAATCAACCTGCACCTCTACTCAACACGATCTCTTCTCCTGCAATGACCCTTGCTAATATTTTTACCATAAAAATGGTACAGAAGTGTAGCATGAGTACCAAAGACACAAGGTACCCAGTAGGCATCGTTGGCCGACCGGGGTCAATCAGATACAAGTAAGAACAACTAGTAAGTAAAACAAGATCAGAGGAAATCAAGTAAAAAAAGTACAGGAAGATAAGGCATGCCAATACAAAAATCAACAAGAATAACTAACATAGGGTATAAGCCCATGAACACTTACCCGATATCCATCTCAACTCAACAGATAAATAGAATAGGGTAAGCATAAGGGAAAGAAGGAATATAAGCAGAAACTGGAGGAAGTAAACAAATAAAATCCAATGGTGCCCCATCCTACCACTGGATACATACAATACAAAAAAACTCCCCGTGACTCCCTCTTAAGCTCGACAAGAAAAACACGTGAGACTGAATGCATGGGGGTGCTAGAAAGTAAGTCTGAACAATCGATATTGCTCCATGGTTTCCATGCAGCAAGGCCAGGACAAGATCCTATCCAATACCGGGTGACTCTGCCCCATTAGTGCCAATACCTGGTGACTCTGCCCCATTAGTGCCAATACCTGGTGACTCTGCCCCATTAGTGCCAATACCAGGGGACTCGTGCCAAAAGTACCACTTTGAGTAACAATATATCATTCGTGATAGTTTAAAAACTCCTTTCCATTACATTAGAAAATTGCGCCATACCACAAGGTGGTCGTGGCATACATATTAGTAAAAGTTACAAGATCTCCGTTCTCATATTTATTAAGTTGAGAGAACTTCTAGTTTTAGTTAGTTATCTGGGAATGTGAAGTTACCATAGCCCCAAGACACGCCTGTTCTCAATCACTAGAACTCATAATGTAAAATGCATGATTGCGGATCAACCAAAAACTAAGGAAACACGCTTGAAGTCTAGAAAGGCCAGAAGCCACCATATAAGCACACATCTCACCAATTCAACTATCAACTAACTCTGCACAATATCACAACCATACAACCGCTTCTAACAAGCCGGACACACTAAACACAATCTAAAGTTAACATTAGATCCCCACACAGGCCCCGTAAAGGTAAGCAAACGTAATAAAATAGAAGGAAAGGGCATACCAATAAATTATCTAGACCACCAACTTGCTGGAACAAACTAACATCTAATATGAACTAGTCTAAGAAGTAAGGAAAACCTAGCCTACTTGGACGCAGGCAATAAGCTCCTGCCAGTTGCATGCACATCCCGAATAGCTTCAGAATCACCCAATACTGCTCAAAACTAGCAAATTAAGGATACTAGGGGTTAAAATGGGAAGAATGATACTCATATTACATAAAGCAACTCTGGTTGGAATGAGACCAAAAAGGGGACTGTGGCCCCAAAAAATAAACTAAAAATACCAGTATGAAAGCCTCAACTCAAGGAATACATTGTTCGAATTTGAGCTCATTTGGACCTCTAGAAGGTTCCTCAATTGTCCAAAACAAGACTATGGAACAAGTTTAATATATTTACAGTAAAAAAGAAAAGGAATAAGAGAGAAACAGACCTCAAAACGTGGAAAAATGAGCTCCCAAAGACTCCCCGAGTAAGCACTAATAATTCCCAGTAATTTCCCCAAGAAAAGCACTAAATACGACCAAGAAAAAGAGAGGAACAAGAATATAAAAGTTGGAATCTGGTATTTATAGGAACTGGACACCTTTATCACGATCGCGTCCAAGTGCCATGCGATTGCAACCTGACAGGGTTGAACACAATGTGATCGCACAACTATGCACCTCTCTACTCGAGCAAGAGTTGTGCTAATCAGGTAAATTCGGAGAAGGGGAATTGAACTCTATGAGATCGAATCTCCTGTTATTCCTCATTAGCTCAGTGGTAGATATTAAAAGGGTGTGATCATGAACAAAACCATTGCAATCGTGCTGAACAAAGAACTCAGTCTTGTGATCATGCTCCCACCCATGCGATCGCATTGAACAAAACCCCAAAGCTAAGAGATCACGATAAAAATCCATGCAATAGCTGAAGAAGAAACTCAGGCCATGCGATCGCGATGAAAAACCACACAATGCGAAGAAGGAACTGTGCGTACAATTTGACAGCAACCTAACTGGCTTTTTGTAACATTAAAAGCTCCCAAGGGGGCTCAGAATAAAATCGGGCATGGATTTCAACAAAACAAAACTGTACACAACATGGAAATGACATTATAGACCTAATAGAATCTTCGAAATAACCATCAAAGGTCGTTTTCATGAAAAAGGCCCTTCAACCAAAACCAACCAAAAGAGGCTACTTTTCAACTTTCCACAGATAATCCCAAAATAAGCCTGGACACCCCGAAAAGCAAACTAACAACCCTACTAGCCCAAAATTAACATTACAAAGTTGATAGAATCATCAGAATTCTGATCCGATGCTCCGATCACCGAAAGACCACCCAAGCTCCGAAATAAGCTGTGCCTGAACTAAATTTCCACAAAATAGTTCCAAGCTCAAAACTAAAACCTTGGGATACAAACTTAGTGTCCATATAGACCAAAGTTAGCATTATGGAGCTAACATAACAGTTGGAATTCAACTTTGATCACATTTACACAGATTCACTCTCAAGTTTCACAGTTTCACAACTTAAACTTTAAAATAGGAAAACTGAGATAACGAACCACTGAGAAGCCAGGGCATCGAACTACCAGTTCTAGCAAGTCATATATGACTTGGGGAAACCATCATATAACTCTAAACATGAAAAAAGGTGAAAAGCAAGGAAATGAGCAAATGAGTCATTACGACATCCACTGTAAATAAGACTTTCATCCTCGAAATTCAAAGAAAGGACCATACCAGAAGACTCAAACTAGTTAGCGTGTATTGGGCTCGCAAACCCCCTTCAATACCTCAGGATACTCAACTAACCAGAAAATGCGTGTCCGATGAACCTTCGCCACCTGGAACCCCTCCAAGTCCCAGTTAATTGGCATCCTTGCAACAAAGCCACTACTCATAGTCGAATACACATCTAACTAAACCAACTCACTCGAACGCACCCCAAAACTAGAGCACAACTAAAGGTCTAGGAAAAACCACATTGCTACTACCCTAACAAGAAACCACAACTGCCAAACCAACCCAAGAAAACACCTATGGGAACCACATGTACAATCCACCTCTAAACAGAGAACGACCACCCACCAGAACCACAAAAAAACCTCATCCCTGAACTCCCAACTCCAAAAAGTGAAAAGAGAAACAAAAGGAAAGGAAATAACAATTAAACAAGGAACACGAGGGTTAAGGAATGCCTCAGAGAAAACCCATATCTCCTGTCCTATGAGCAAAGCAAAGCCCAAACTAGAGAGTGCCTAACGGCCTCACCATCTCTAAAAATGGTACACCAGGAAAATCTAAGGCAATGATCATAGACAAACGACCCAAAACTGCGTAAAACCAAGGAAACTAGCCCCTTAAAAAACACATCAAGGCTAAGAATCTAATTACTCCCCAAGTAAGCCAGCGTATTATGTCCCCGCATTGACAATGCACACAACCCAACACTGTATCCACCACTAGGATCCCATCCATAGGTGTAAAAATTCTCAAAACACAAGTAAGCACTAATTGGGTAGGAAAATAGAAAAAGACATAAAATAAAACAAATCATAGACATTTCCATATCGATTTGTTGGAGTCTATCATACTTGCTCAATTGTCATAGAAACTGGGGAAACCTAAGCTGTGATACCGCTCTATCACAATGAAAAAATTGGATCATGATGATGTCTACCCTCCCCCTCCCCCTCCCCCTCCCCCAAGGTAGAAAATCTCAATCCTTTATCCTTGAGCAACAAGCAAAGGGCCGATAACAAATAACCAACAGAAATAAACAACAAGGAGTAGGATAAAGATATATATATATATATATATATATATATACGCAAACACACCCCACACCTCCCAAGAA
>JBDJHY010439055.1:0-17767 GCA_039654485.1 Withania somnifera | reverse complement strand
GCACGAGAAGTTAGAACTATACCATTCTCGTAATCAAGATAAATTACATTTAATCTCATGCTACAATCAATCTGATGATTTGTCCAAATTCCCATCTACGATTGTGAACTAAAGCTTTAACTTATAAGAACCGACGATTTAACCTTTTGTGTATAAGCTCAACTCTATACACTAAATTATTTACTATATAAGTTGAGGACACATAAGCCTTTGATCCAGCCTTGTTGTTTTGTTTCCATAAGCATCCTACTTCAACCCTCCATAACCAGAGTGAAGAAGAAGGGGGAGAAGAGATCGCCTTGCTCAGGCCTTTTTTGCTTATGAGACGAACTTTTAGGAGCCCCAGTAATGGTGGCAGATAATTCTACTGTAGAGATGCACTAGAATATCCATTTTATCCACTTTTCACCAAACCCCATCAACTTCAACATGTTAAGAAGGAACTCCCGATGAACATTATCAAAGGCTTTCTCAATAACCACCTTGCATAAGATTCCTGGGTTTCCTTGCTTTACTCTAGAATCAAGGCACTCAATTGTAGTAAGTCCGACATCCACTATCTAATGCTCCTTTATGAAAGCTTCTTGAGGTGTCGACACCAAATTATGCATTGCAGTTCTAAGTTCGAAACTAATTCGAGAGCACTTTGTTGAAGCTTCTGATAAGAATAATACCGACTAACCTCAATTAAGTCTACATTACCTTACTTCTTGTTTCTTATACATAAGAGGAAAGCATGTGTTGTGATCGGAGCTTGCTGATGGAAATGTGGCTTAATTTTTTTATCACGACTCCGTTCTTATATCTGACAAATAATGGAGAGCATGTAATGGACGTATAAAAGATGTATGACTATATGGTTTGGAACTGAAGGAGCAAGGCAGAGATCTCCTTCACTTATGAATGGATGGTGTCGAATTAGTTTAATCCATCGGCATTAAATCCATATTTTCTAAGTTATGGATTACTTAGAATTTTGCATTGTCTAGATCACATCCCTTGGGGTGCGTCCCCAGATGTTTTGTGCACCGGGATGCACCTTTTTTATAGATTATCATTGCCAATGACATTGTTTACCCAGCTCTGTGACTAAGTGGAAAAGTTCAAATGTGTATACAATAGTAGTTGAAATGCTTTTAAGTTCATTTTTTAAATAATGTTACATGGTCAAAATAATAACTGCTTGGATAGTACTAATTGAATTCTTTGACATGAGAAGTCTTGGATCTTGATAGGTGTCCAAGTAAATTTCAGTTATCTAATTAGGGGAATATATCAAATAAACTAAGACAGACAGACAGACGACAATACTAAATCCTTTGTCGAGTTTTTAAGTTTAATATAGAGGCATGGCAGTAGCCATGTTGCTCAAGAGGGGTAGGAGGAGGAGTATGAACATGAACATGAGTGGTAGCATCAAATTAATCCGAGCCTGGAGAAACGTCAAAATTTCCAAAGAGGAATTAAAGAGGAAGCTCAAAGAAGCCTTATTAAATTTAGATAAATACACTGAACAGAGACAGATCGTGGAGCTGCTAGATACAACATCCTCGCACACAAGTGAACCCAGTAATGGGGAAATGATGAATCCACAAGGGATAGCGCAGGCTTATCTCCTTAGTTGAAGAAGAAAGCTAGTTCACCCCTTAAAAATAATTAGAAGCTACTACTTGAAGAAATAAAGGGTCAAAAGCTACTCCTAAGGTCAACCAAGAAATTTCTTGCAAAGGAAATGGATGAAGCAACATCAAAACAGCAAAAACATAAAAATAAGAGGAAGAAAAGTAAAAAACATGTAAAAAAATCATGAAAAGAAAAGAGACAAGAAGAAAAGATAAGGTTGCTAAAATGCTATTTTTAGCAAAAGGAAAGAAACAAGAAGAGAATATAAGGTTGCTATTTTTAGCAAAGAAAATAAAGATGGATTGTAAATCCGCCACGTGTGGACACATGTAATACATAGAATTTAGTTTTTAAATGAATCACTAATTTTAGTGTCAAAAGCCGCCACATGCGGACACATGCAATAAATAACATGTAGTTAAATGAGTTAGCTATTTCGAGGTCTATTTAAGACCTTCGTCATGTAATTAGAACATCATCCTAAAATTCCCCATCTAATAAGCAAGTGAACAAAATATTTGAAAGCAGACAACTTATAAAGCAAAAGTGGAGGAAATTACTTAAAATTCTTATATTGAGAGGGAAATGTGGAGGGAAGCTTTGTATTAAATGGCTGCATACTTGCTATATAGAGACTCAACAAATTGTAAACATGAATATTCCCAAGCAAGCTAGCTGGATGCTCCAAAAAGTTTTTGCAGCTAAACTTTCCCGCAGGTGGCTCAGAGTGTAGTGCATGATCAGAACATAACAATACAAATGTACTTGAGGTTGCTTGAATATACACAAAGAGTTTCATGTATAACAATGAGGCAAGAGCTAAAGCTGTCTTTATTCGGATACATCCCATGATAGACTACTGACTGGAGAACGATTGTTGAATTGGGGACTTGACATAGATGCTGGCTAAAGATTGTTGAATTGGGGACTTGATATAGATGCTGGCTAAAGATTGTTGAATTGGGGACTTGATATAGATGCTGGCTGTGTATTTTGCCCAACTTTCCTAGAGTTTAGAGGTCATTTATTTAAATACACTTTGAATAGGGTACTTCAGTGGCTACAGAGAGATAACTACACAACTCAAACCTGGAATCAACATATAACTTGCTGCTGCTACATGCTAGAGGGAAATCGCAGAAGACTAGAGTGTTTAGGTTTGGTTTATACTAAGATAATTCGATCCCTCTTGATGGAAAGAAATCGAAGTGTATTTGAGGGGGTGAGTAGATCAGTGGAGTATGGCTAAATATATTGCTTTTGTTTGTAATGTTAGAGCTAGTCCTAGTGTTAGTCATATGTTACAGTTATGTCCATTTTGACTAGCCTGGCTAGTTGTTCTGATTAGTTTATTTGTTTTCCAGTTCTAGGTGTAAGGTTAGGAAACCCTCCATAGGATGTGTGCCTACTTATACCTAAGGTAGAATTGATGATAGTTTTATGGAAGTTGCCTGAGACAACAGGATGTGTAATATCCGGGCCGTGATTTGTAATGTTCACTTGGTGATTAATAAAATACCGTTAATTACCAAAAAGAAAAACATTGAAATGTAGAGAGAATTTTCAGGATGAGAAATTTTTGGATGGTTTTCTAATTACATGACGAATGTTTTAAATAGATCTCGAAATAGCTGACTACTTAACTACTATATGTTATTTATTACATGTGTCTGCACATGGCGGCTTTTGACACTAAAATTACTGACTTACGTAACAACTAAATATCTATTATATGTGTCTACACATGGAGATTTAATTTTACACGGATCGCAATCCATCTTTACTCTCTTTGCTAAAAATAGTAACCTTATTTTCTCTTCTTTCCGCTTTCCTTTTGCTAAAATATAGCAACCTTATCTTTCTTCTTGTCTCTTTCCTTTTCATGATGTTGCATGCTTTTGACTTTTCTTTCTTTTGTTTTTTATGTTTTTGCTGATTTCGATGCTGCTTCATTCATTTCCTTTGGAGGAATTTGCTTGCCTGACTTTTGGAGTAGCTTTGACCCTTCATTTGTTGTAGTAGTAGCTTTTGATTATTTTCAATGGGTGAACTAATTTTCTTCTTCTGTTGAGGAGATAAGGCCGCATTATCCCTTGCGGATTCATCATGTCCCCATTACTGGTTCATTTTTGTGCGAGGATGCCATATCTAAATTTAATTAGGCTTCTTTGAGCCTCCTCTTTGGAAAGACTGGATTCCCTTGAAGAACTTGATGTTCCCTTATCTTTGCAGGGTTTTTGCGCCCAAACCTTTGATCTTGTTAGTCTTGCTCAAATGTTTGATCCTTTCAAATTCATGAATATCGAAGTACCAGCTGATAATATAGGAAATTCTTTTTGCAATAACATAATTTAATATTTTCCGGTAACATAGAGATATTTTTCTATACCTGAAATTTTTGAAATTGCATCTGAGAATGTGTGACAATACCTGTTTATTTTCTCCAAATTGACTCCACCATTCGTAAAACCATCCGAGGATGACTACTGTTTTCATTTCTTCTGAGTACTTTACGAACCATGTATAAGTATTGGGCCGTAAGTACATCAAATTATACCACGCGGCCTTGTAGCCGTACAGTTATATGTTTGCAGTCGATGAACTCTTGATAGGGAATGAGAGTATGTAGATGCTTTACAAATCATTCAAAAGGGCTTAATATTTTTTTAATTGTAAATTTGGAATACTTGATACTGTCTGGATTTTCTAGATCATCCAATTCATGCTCGATTTCTATTGAATCAAATATCTGTTAAAATGAACTCATAATATCTTCGGGGTTTCAGGGGAACGTTGGTCTCTACTCATAATATCTTCGGTCTTTTTGATTATGTCTCTGGTGGTTTTATTTGATAACTATCCTTTATTTAGATAGAAATACCTTTATTGCCTGACGAAGAGGTGTCTGGTTTAAATGGTTGTAATTTGGTTAAACTGGTTATAGATTCTTTTAATGGAAAAGGGGTAGTAGCTTTAGGTAGAGGTGGAAATTTTGCCCAACTATTTTACTTAGTATGCAATTTTTCTTGCCCAGGATGATAAAAAGAAAAAATCATTTAGTTGCTTGCAATAACTAGTCAATCACTCCTAGTAGTGATTGAGCTCTTGGAGGTTTCATCTGTGGCTTAAGTTGTGGATTCTTTACTTTTGATGTCGCACCTGGATCAGATTCTCCAAAAATATACTACTTTTGATGAATCCAATACGCAGACATAGTCCGTGGCAATGTAGCGTTAATTATCATCTTCAAGCACACATAATTGTTTTACAAAAACCTATGGAAATTGCGGCTGTATTGTGCCTAAGTGTTCTGATATTTTAGTGGTCAGCATGATTAGTTTCTGCAAATCATACTGAATTTCCTGCATTTTCTTTGGCAGTTTGCATGTTTTGTTAACAAAGTGAAATCTGAGAACGAATCTTTGTATTTTTAGACATTATATCAGGCATCAATTCATATCACTTGATTTCTTGTGGTGACTAAGCAGTTGTATTTCTATTCCACTGCAGGTTTACCCTCCCAGATGGTACCATATCTCGAAAGCCTCAACTGTTCATTCACCTCAATATCTCGCAGTTAAGTCTTACCATCTGGCATATGATTTGGGAAGACGTGACATGCATGAAATAAGATTTTGTGGTTTCCTAATCACTACCCTCCTGCTTATAAGAGTTTCATTAAACCTCTCATTCGTATATCCTCTGAATATTAGTTCTTATTTTTGATTATGGAGCACTATTTAGAACACCAACATCTTCTATTTGTGGAAATGGAATAACAAGCTTATTTTGGACATAATGTTTTTAGCTCTGTGCGCATGATTTTCATGTATCTCTGCACCTATATATTCGGTTGATTCATAACAACATACCTGGTGTAATAGAAATGACGGAAGTGAATAAATTATGGCAAAATATTACAAAAAATAGGAGAAAACATTCTGAAAAATACTACTATGACTACTTGTATGCAAGAATTAGCAAAACAATGCTCTTGATAACCTCCTATTCTAAATTGGGTCCTTCATAATCTCTTATCTAATAACCTCCACAGCATGCTAGGAACTTGTATACTTCCAGCTGGGGGTCATTTGGTTGGCGATGTTTCTCCAAAGATTTCAGTTCACCAATATTGTCAATTCACCATTAACTTTATCAACCACCATTAACTATTTACAATTATCATCATCAATCACTATTGACTGTTACTGTTATCGGTCACTACTATATGTTATTAACTATTGTCATTATTCATTACCACCAACAATAGTTATCAGTATCATCAACCACAACTATCAATCTCTACTATTATCAATCACTTATATAAGTCGTCATCACCACTAGTTAGTTGTTATTACACACAACATCTCCGTTAGTTATTACCACCAATTGCCATATAGTTTTTTTTAAAAATATTTTGTTGATAGATTAGATTAATTTAATATTTTATTAAATCTTCTAGATATTAATATTTAATAATTAAGTCTTGTACATTCAAATATTAAAAAACAAGTAATTTGAATTTTTAGTCTTCAAATAGTTCATGCACGGTTAAAGGGGCATTAGAGCGGTCTTGGTTCCTGAATCTTCAGACAATAAAAGGAAAATGGAAAAAGATAAGATTGAGATAGTTATAAATTTCATTCAGTTTTCTTTACTTGATTGAAGAGCCAACTTTTGAATTTCAACAACGTTAAATGATCTTTCAAATTGATCCAAGACTCTAGTTTATGGCAGTTTCTCTATGATACCAGTTATTGCTTCTTAGATGTATATTCAACTTGAGATATTTAGATCTTAACGTACACAAACTTATCTTCAGATTCAAACAACTTAATGTTAATAACAACAAATGAGGCCAATCATGTGTCCCTTTTTTCACTGCCTACTCTCCACCAAGATAGAGTAGCAAAATAAACGTCTAATAACCCATTCTCTTTCTCTTCTTACCAGGTGGTTGATCCTCCTCTTTCTCTTTCTCTTCCTCTTCCTCCTCCTAGTCTTCTTCCTCTTCCTCATCGTCGTCATTCTCTTCATCGTTGTTGTCATCACTCAGTTCGTTCATATTAGCGACAGGATCCTCCTTGGGATCACCTTCATCTTCTTTATCTCCGCATTTTCACCAAAGAAATCATCATCATCATCGTCATCCTAGTCTCGTTTCCTTCTTGTTGTGTCTGAATGTTTAAAGTTCTGTTCATTTTAGAAAATTCAGGCTATAGGCGTCATTGAACTAGGTAGTTTCCGACTAACAGCTTAGGTTAAAGGGGAGAATTGTTTTGTATTGAACTTTTTTCTTAGACTAATCTTTTTATTGGAGAAAACAGTTTTGGACTCGGAATAAGTTAAGGCCCTTTCCTTCTCACTTGCTAGCATTCATAATATAGTCGTGAGGAGTTTGAGAGTCTTGTTTAGGGGAGAATGTGAGACACAGTGTTATCTTATCAATTTTAGTTGTCACTTGTGTGAACCTCTATTTCCCGAGTGAATTATGTAAGGTTATTTCTCTCCATATTTTTATATTCTCTTTCTTATAGTAGATATAATTACTCTTCTCCACATGTAGATCTAGGTCGATAGATTAAAACATGTTAAGTTATTTATCTCTTTTGTTGTCTGATTTGTAATCTTTCGATGTTTGTTTTGTTAACTTTTACGTGACACCTGGTTATTCTGATTGTAACACTATAAATTTATTGACAAGATTTAAAATAAGTAGATACTTCTAAGCTGGTTTTATCCAAAAATGTCTTGCAACACATAAGAGAACTATATCTCTCACATAAAGAGACAAATCTGGTACACCTTGTTTGGATTGTTGTTAGATATCGTTTCATACTATATCGTATAAGTACAATGTTAGAATTATATTTTTTTTGTCGTTACAATATAATATCACACATCAATAATTTGAAGGGTAAACCTACAAGAAAATACGGGTTAAAGCTATTATACAAAAGATATAGTAAAGGATAAAATAAGATTAGTAGATACTCCCTTTAAGTGACGTAGTTTGACTGCGCACAGAGTTTAAGAAACAAATGAAGACTTTTGAATCTTGTGGTCATGAACTAAAGATGTGTGTAGTCCCTTTAAATCTTATAGTCGTAAACTTGTGTAGTAAAATGTTGGAATTGGAAAACTTAATTACTAAATATAGAAGGAGATATTCTTTTCAAGACAAACCAAAAAGGAAAATAAGACATTAAAATTGAAACTAATGGAGTAATAAACAAAGACAAAATTAGGATGACGACAGGATCACACCGAATCAGTCGTTACATAAAATGAGATTTTTCGTCGTAACGTAACGAAGGATACAATAAAATTTAAGCAATAATCAAAACATACATTATATTTAAACTAACAATACAATACAACATGTATTTTCCGGAAGCCATTAAGGAACAACGATGGCGACGCAAGTGCTCGTCTACTTACCAACGATAGGTAGATTCATTGTACTGGTGAGTGTCTGATCTATCAAATTGCAGAGACATAGTAAATTTATCCTGAATGCCATTGCCAAATTCACAGAGCTTGTGGAATGACTTATCCAGCAGGTTGTAACGTAGCTGGCCATTTCAGGAATATGCAAGATCAAGAATGAATCCTCTCCCCTTACAACATGGGATTCTGAGACGCGTAAAGTGAGGACTAGAGATTAAAGAATGCCATTTTCGTGATACACATTTGCATCTGACGAGTGATTTTACAGGATCTCCGTCAATAGTTCTTCATTAGAAAACATAATTTGCAGAAAATGGCATTTTGTTATCTGGTGTAGGATTTTGGAATTGAAATTTAGGGTTTCTCTTTTCTACAAATATTGAGCTTGCAGAGAAAGTTTCCTTTAGACATTCTTTTATTTTGGTTGGTTGTTGGATTTTGATTTGATTCCTCAAATGCAACTTAAAAGTCAATGCAATTGTTTAATACACGATGAGTAAGAAATTGAGTAGTTGATTAAGCTAAGTTCATTCAAACTTTGGTTTAACACTTCTCAATTATAAGGGTTAGTGTAGTGGTAATAGTAGAACTGAAATACAAAGAGGGAGAAGGGTCAAAAATATTAGCGAAGCAAGTGTTAGTAGAAAGGATATTTTTTAATTTTCTCATTATTGATTTTCTTAATTTTTATCATTCAAGAAAAACGACTTTCCTTCGTAAAGTAAGAAATTTTTTGTTCAAAACTTTCTTTCAACCTCACCATCAATCTCTTAATCCTGACCGAGTCTCGACTCCCAACCTTGATTCGAGATCGGGGACCAGACTCCCTAACCCAACCTCAACCTAGTCTCAATTCCTGACCTAACACGATGTTAGGGCGAGTCCTGGGTCGGTGTTGATGTCAAGAGTTGGGTCATTGGTCAGGGTCACGAATTAGGACCCGAGTCAGGGTCGGGAATTGGGGTTGGAATCATCAATCTCTAGTCGGGTTTGAAAGTCAGGTAGCAGATTGGGGCCGAAAGTCGGATCAAGAGTTGGGTCGGGGTTAGGAGTTGGGGTCGGATCAAAATCGAATGTCAAGTCAAGGTCAAATTTGGGTCCTCAATCAGTGTCAGGGTCAAAAGTGGGGTCCTGGATCAAGATTTGGACTAGGAGTATGCAAAACCTGGTTTAATTGATAAAAAGGAAAAAAATATTATTGCTTTATTGGTATTGGTTTATTGGGCTAATGGTATTTAAGTGGTTGTGTCAATTTTTTATTGAGTTACTGGTTTGGTTTTAAATTTTAAGGTTTTAGTTAATGGTTAAATTGATAATCCAATAAGATTATAATAAAATTATTTTTGTATCCCTAACTATTTTATTATATAATATGGCTTTAAATTTTAAATATAAACCCAATTTTCATTTGCATTTTATAGTTGCTGCTTTGGTGTTCCCTTTTTCTTTCTCAATTCATTGGTGTGATGGGATTCTACCCATTAATATGAATTGCAACTGGCGTTATCTTTGGTTTTGAGAGATTGATACAATATTACTACATTCAATTAAGTTTGCTACTTAACGAGAAAGAAAATTAATTTACTTAACCAATAATGTTTTTAGTGCTTTTGCTTGTAATTTGTGTAGACTTTTATGTATGAAGATAGAGTACATATGAATAGGTTAAAAAAGGAGAGTACAAAAATTATCATTTTTTGCCGGTTAAATAAAAAGTCAGACCATTAAAGATCAAAATTTGATTAATCAAAATTCGATGATAAATATTTTATTGGTTTTGACGTTTTTAAAAATCAGTACCTCGAATCAGTAGTACATAAAATCAGAGTGAAACAACGGATGTGCACCCCTAGGTTGGATCCTAGGCCAAGGTCTAATGCCAGATTGAGAGTCATGCTCGAGATTCTGGTCTCAAAAGTTAGGGTAGGGTTCGGTCAAGGTTGCAAGGTCATAGTTAGGTCAACTTAGATCTCGAGTAAAGGTCGTGAGTCAGGGTTAAGTTCGGGTTTTATGAGTTGAGTTCTTAGGTTAAAATGGGATTGCCTCGGAAGTTGAATCTCAAGTTGGGTCGAGAGTCCAATTCCAGTCGAAGCTAGGAGAGAGGTTAAGTTACATAGTCAAATCATTGGATCAAGAGTCAAGGTCTTAGGTCGAGGTTGATTTGTGTCCTATGTCAAGGTCGGAAATTGAGACTTTGTACAAGGACAAGATTGGGGGCCGAGATAGGAAGTCGTGTCTCGAATTGGGTTGGGAGTCGGACTCTTAGATTGAGGTTAGGAGTTGGATCTCAGGTTGGGATATAGAACCAGGTCCCATGTTCGGTAGGTATTTAGGGTCTCGTGTCCTAAGTTAGGATCGGGTTGGGGTCCCCAATTAAGTTGGAGTCAACGCCTGGATCGACTTAGGGGTAGGGACACAATTTCCAAATCAAGGTTAGATCCTAAGTTCCGAGTCTTGGGCCGAGTTGAAAGTCGGATCTCGTATCAAGATTTAGATTCAGGTCTCAAATTGGGATATATAGGCGGGTGTAAGATCTAGGCAGGGGTTGGGGCTGAGAGTCCGGTCACAAGTTGAGGCCAAGAGTCGATTGTCGAGGTTAGCAATTGAGTCTCACGTTGGTGTTGGGAGTCGAATCCTGGGTTGGGACCGGGAGCCAAGTCTCGGGTCAGAGTCTGGGTCTCGAGTCTGTTTGGATCAGGAAAATGAATATCACAGAAAGAACAAGGAAAGTAAGCTTTATGACCTGTAGCAGAGAATAGGAAAAAAAAAAGCAAATTCAATTATGCTTAATGACACACAACTAAGGGTGGGCGTTCGATTTTTCGATTTCGTGAAACTAATAACCGAACCCGAACCAAAATAAATTCGGTTTGGTTCGATTTTTGCAAGTTTGGTTCGGCTTTTCGGTTTGGGCCTTAAAATATTGGGCTTCTTTTTCTCATGGGTTATAAATTATAATTAGGTCTCTATATTATAATTTAGATCTTCGAAGAATCGGAGTAAGCCAAAACATTGACAGCTCCACTCCATATTTTCATACCGTACAATATCTATTAAAAAGAATAACAATAATAACATTAAACTACAAGGTCATAACATTAGACATTAACAATAATTGGGTTGTGTTACTTGGGTAAATAGGTAGTTGGGCTAAAAACTAAAAAGTGAAACCTGAAACTGAAAGTGCCAAGGCCCAAAGTGGTGAAATGAGATATTAGGATTGGGCTAGGGTAACATGCCTAATAAAATTTAGTTTTCTGTTAGCCGAATTTATTTTTTCCAAAAAACAAAACTAAAAATCGAAAACTGAAATTATTAGAACTAAAAACTGAACCCGCCTGAAATAATTGAAAATCGAACCTGAAATTTAAAAAATTTGGTTCAGTTCAATTTTTAGTTTTCAACCGAATTGTGCCCATCCCTATGCATGACTCCTGCTAAGTAGAGAGGGATTAAGGTTCAGCTCTAGGATCTGCTAGATAAGGATTTATCCTACCGAGTATTTCACCATGGAGTGCTCCAGTATTATTTATAAAGGAAAAAGATGGGTCGATGCAATTGTGTATAGATTATCGATAGTGAACAATATGACAGTTAATAAAAGATATTTGATTCCGAGGATTATTGAATCATTCAACCAGCTTCAGGGTATGACAGTGTTTTCTAATATTGATTTGAGGTAAGGGTATCATTAATTGATGATTATAGCAGAGGATAATCCTAATACTTCTTTTAGGACTCATTATGGCCATTATGAGTTCTTAGTTTTGTCTTACGGGTTGACTAATTCCCCAAAAACTTTTATGGATTTGATGTACAGGGTGGTCAAGACTTACTTGAACTCATTCATGATAGTATTCATCGATGATATACTGGTTTACTCGCAGAGTAGGGAGGAGCATAAAAAGAACTTGAGGATTGTGCTCTAGACTTTGAGAGAGTATCAACTTTATGCCAACTTCTAAAAGTGCGAGTTTTGGTCTGTATCATTTCTAGTACACGTGGTATCTAATGATGGGATCATGGTGGATCTAGAAAAGATCATGCAGTTCCTGGTGGGCCTAGATCAACTTCTTATTTTGAGGTATGCCACTATATTTGGTTAGCAGTACTATAGGTGTTTTATTGATGGTTTTTATAGATAGCATCTCCATTGACCAGATTTACTTGGAAAGATGTACCTTTCCAATGGTCAAAGGGGTGCGAGGCGAATTTTCTCAGAGTTTAGGCCTTGTTGACATTAGGTACAGTCTAGGTATTAGTGATAGAGTGCTAGATATTTTCCATTTATTGTGATACATCTAGTGTTGGATTGGGGTGTATATTTATGTGGCAGGATAGGGTTATTTTTTATGCTTCAAGAGAGTTGAAGGATCACGAGTGAAACTACTCCACTCACAACTTAAAGTTAGCAATGGTAGTTTTTATGCTTAAGATTTAAAGGCACTACCTATATGGTGTTCATCGAGAGATCCTTACTGACTATTGTAGTTTTTAGTATATTATGAGCTATAGAGATCTCAATTTGAGATAGCTAAGATGGATTGTGATACTGAAAGACTATGGCCTTACTATTTTATTCAATCCAGGCAAGGAAAACGTGGTAACAAATGCCTTGAACCGAAAGGTAGTCAGTATGGGTGGTCTGGCTTTGTTATAAATTTTAAAGACACCATTAGAATTAGACATTTATTCTTTGTATAACCGATTGGTTAGATTGGATTTGTCAGATTCTAGGAGGGTTTTGGCTAGAGTCCCATCCTTCTTTACTTGACCGAATTCACCAATGCCAGTTCAAGGACTAGTAGTTGTGTACTCTTCATGATCAGGTATGGTGCGGTGAGGCCAGAAGGGACACTATTGGTTCATATGGGTTTGAGGTATGACAATCACATTTGTGTACCGCAGGTTGGTGGTTTGGTTTAGTTGATTAAGCGTAAGGCTCACAACTTTAAATATTCTATTCACCCGGGGTAGCTAATATATATTAGGAATAAAGACCATTGTATTGGTAAAGTTGGATGAAGAAAGATATTTCAGAGTTTATGTCTCGGTGTTTAAACTATAGTGAGTTAATTTCAAACACTAGAGGCTGAATGTTTTGATGTAGAGGCTTCCTATTCCTACATGGAAGTGAGAGAGAGTGACTATGGACTTTATATCGAGGTTTCCACGCACTTCCAGAGATCACTACTCCATATGGGTTATTATTAATAGCCTAACTGGTCAGTACATTTCATTCCATTCCATTCATCCTACAGAGCAAAGAGGTTGGCTTAGATATACCTTAAAGAGGTGGTTTGGTTACATGGATTTTCGGTATCTATCATATCAGATAGTGGAACTCAGTTTACGTCTCAGTTCTGGAGGACGATTGGGGGAGATGGGTATAAAGGTTCATCTCGGTATAACATTCCACCCATAGACTGATGGCCAGTCTGATAGGACTATTTAGTTCTTGAAGAACATGTTGAGGGCGTATGTACTTGATTTTAAAGGCTCGTAGGATCAACATATAGCTTTGGTAAAGTTTATGTATAATAATAGCTTCTACTCTAGCATTCAAATTTCACCATTTGAGGTATTGTAAGGTAGGAAGCATAAATTTCTTGTAGGTTCATTTAATGGTTTTGAGGCCAAATTTTAGGGTACATATTTTCTCTGGGATCTTATTGATAGGGTCTGTATGATACAAGATAGGCTTCAGGAAAAACAAAGTAGGCAAAAGAGCTACGTGGATCATAGACTTTGTGCCTTAGAGTTTAGTATTGGTGATCAGGTATTCTTGTATGTATCTCTTATGTGTGTATGATAAAGTTTGGTAGATGCGGCAACCTTAACCCTAGGTACATTGGGCCATTTGAGATATTAGAGAAGGAAGGCGAAGTTGTTTATTGGTTAGCCCTGCCTCCTACTTTTTTGGATATCCATCTAGTATTTTATGTTTTGATATTGAAACATTACATTTTGGATGAGTTGTATATGCTCCGTTGGAATTCTTTACAGTTGGATGAGAGTATGTCATTTGCTAAGGAGTTGGTTTCTATTCTAGCCAGGGATGTCAAGAGTCTGAGGTCCAGATAGATATATATGGTTAAGGTTTAGTGGACGCATCGCTTGATCGAGGAGACCATCTAGGTGGTTAAGAGTGAGATATGGACACAAAATTCGCAATTGTTTAAGCCTTTAAGTACTTTCTTCTTCTTCACTTTTGAGGATGAAAGAAGGATATAATAACCATTATGATTATTTTTTAATTGATGTGTTTATTCTAAACCCCTTTGGTAGCTACCACATGTCATTTATGACCTCCTAGGATAGGTAGTTTGGTTCCTTGGCGGTTCTATTGAGAGTTATCTCATTTTCCCTATTTAGAACTTAAATTAGGTAATCAATGACTTTAGTCAATATTACTTGAAAAAAAACTCAAAATGAAATTCTAGTCATTTTGTTAGCTCTAAAACATGGATTTTGGTATAGGTGGACCTTCAGTTTGGATCTTTGAGCTTTTGGTGTGATTTAATCACATTTTACAAGATAATAATTGGTCGATAGTTGAATATTTGACTTTGGTCAACATTCGATGATCGTAGCATTAGATTGGAAATCCGACTGCGCCCTTAGCTTTGGAATGCCGAGTGGGTTAGGTAGCTTGGTTGTTTACTTCCTAAGGTGGTTGAGATCATTCCAACCTCTTGTATGGGTTATGTGTGTTTTAGGTCTAAAGTGTTGACTTGATCAACATTTATCCAAAACAACCTCGTACCAGAATTTTGACTGCGTTGTTGAGTCTAAAATATCATTTCTGATCTAATAGCACTATTGGTTTGCATGTATCAGACTCCAAACCCATTTTGAGGGGTTAACTTGGACTTGATCTTTGATGGTTCTTGCATTTGTTGCAACTACTAGTGTAGGGAACTTTCTTCTTTGCGATCATGAAGATGGGCCACGTGATTGAGAAAGTCTCAATCTTCCTTAATCGTGATTGTGATGATCTTTATCGCGATCGTGAAGGTTTGACTTCTCCTTCATCGCGACCGTGATGCCTTTTTTGTGATTGCGACACCCTATCCCTCTGACTCTATGCAATCATAATGAACAAACATGTTTAGCCACATGATCGCGACCCTCTGCCACGCTAGCGCTTAGGCCTGTAGGTAGCAGTATATATTGCCCCAAGTTTGTTTTCTCAGCTATTTCCTCATAACTTCCTCTCTCCAAACATCTTCGTAGGTTTAATTCTTGAGGGAATTATAGCTAAATGTTATAGAATTTTTTTAGACAAAGATTAAAGTTTCCATCTTTATTTTGGTAAGCTTTCTCCTCCACTCTTGTCGATGTCCATGGAAATCCTCTCCATTATTGATTCTTAATTGAACCTTGATAAATACTTGTGTTCTAGTGGGTTAATTATGATTATTGGTCCGTCTTGAGGCATATTTCACATTGGAAATTATTGTCCCTTCGATTCTTGGTTTGTAATTCTCGTTATTTAATTCTTCTATTTTTGTAAAGTCTTTCCTCTTTTTTATCTTCCCCCAGGCTATTTTTATCCCAAATCTTACTTAATGTTCATCTTTTGAGCACAAGTATCTGGTATCACTTGGGACTCTATGGAAACTTTCATTTCTTGTTAGGTTAGCAGGTCCCATAGGCCCGTTTCGGACCCAACTTTTATCTTAGCTTTGAATTTGCATAAGACATACCATTGGATTTGTATTTAAGGATAGATCATTATTTTTCAAATTTTGACCCTGTTTGGAGCATTTTCAGGATCGTCGAGATGATTCCTATAGTTTGTAGTTGTATTTTTGTCAGAAGCTAGGCATGCTTCAGCTTACTCTCTTCGAGATTGGGAATTTACCTATTATAACTACATTAAATAGCATCCCTGGGTTGGTTTCTTAGGATAGCATTGTGAGCTATGTTCGCTTTTCTTTTACCTGCTTTTTTTTCTAATGGCATTCTGTGTAATATGATACCTTTGACCTAGTTGTAGGTGGATGGTGGCCCTAGGGTAACTCTAATAGTACAGGATACATTGACACAGGTTAGTTTTTGGGTTTTACCCGGGGTTTGTAGTAGTGTGTGATTGTAAGTTGTGATAGCTTTAGATTGATCTTATTTAGGGATGTAGGGTAGCTTTATGGTTGTTGTTGATTAGCATTCATGCAGTGTACATCCTTGAGAGGTTCATAGTATGGTTTATTATATCTTGGAACCAAGGCCCTGTTAATATTATTTTCTAAGTTATTATGTCCTTGGAGACTATAAACGTCTAAACAGACATAAAAGTGGTTAATATGGGATTATATAATAATTAGTAATAAATAAAGGGTTTTGAACTTGTTTTAGACCTTGAGGATTGGGAATATGGTACAACATTTTCTACTTGTTTTAGCCTAGGCTTCGTACCTAGCACCGTGTTCCTATCACTACTTTTAGATTTGGAGTTTTGACCTAACTTTTGAACCTGAGTATAGCCTTTTCCTGACTATGTCACGCTGATTAAGATGGTATACTGGTTTATGGGATACTAAGATGCTATGATACAAGATCCGTTGATTTGTTAGAGATTGGTACGTGGTCGGGAACCTCTTTGGACCCTGCCATTCTATGTTGGACATGCTGGAGGAAGGGTATAAGGGGGAATAGAGGTATATATGTTGGGGGCCTTCCATGGTTTCTGTTTGTTGAGCCTATGGGTATCGAAGGAGAGCATACTCAAGAACTACTATATCATATTACTTTACTGCACTTGTTTTTATATAAACTCTCTGATCTTTTGGGGGACGTAAGGGAGAGCCTACTTTGTTTGTACTCTTATCTAAATATTGGGTCTTGGAAGGGTTTTACCAGTGTTTATTATTCACTGAAATCATAGTTCTAGTTGGTTACTTGTTGATCATCCTTGCCTAGTGGACTTTATCTGTGCTTATTTGTACTAGTGTATCTTTTCCCATCCTATCATTGAGGTTACCAGTACACCACCTATTACCCATAGTATTTCTTTTTATTTCCTACTACCTTCTTTCTATTATTGTATTGCTGCAAGGACCCCAGGTATATTCTCTCCTTTTCTTACCTAAGTTCTTGTCTTGTTACCATAGCTAGAAAACGTTATCTGTTATCTAGCCTTCTTGCTTCTGTTCTGTGTAGCTAGCTTCCTAATACTACTTCTACTTTCTTATAAAACCTACTTTCTTTACTTTTTTCTATTTTCTATAGTTATGCCTTTTGTGCGCCTAGTGGCCTCCTGAAGCCTACTAGGTACTCGTTGCTTCGGCAAGTAGTACTCATACTACACTTTTACGTCTTCATGGTGCAGATCTTAGTATGAGCCACCATTGTTGGTATCACAAATTCTGCCATCTTGCTAATTTTGGAGATACAGGTTGAGCTCCTAGTTGCATCTCTTCAGATTAGATATTGTCTCTTTTGTATCTCAGAGATGGATTATATATTGTACTTTTGTAAATTATGTACTTTGTACCTTTTTGGGCTCATGAATACACTAATACCTGGTCTTGGGAGGGTTTTATTAACTGTATTATTGATCTTCTTTGTTTGTTAATCGGTTCAATTGATTTGTTCCAGGCCCTACTTTCAAAGGTCGTTGGTAGGAGCGGCGGGATGATGATGAGTATATAAATCAATAAAGACCAAAAAAGAATAAATGGCAAGATAAATT
>JBDJHY010438946.1:0-17767 GCA_039654485.1 Withania somnifera | reverse complement strand
TGTGAGGTTATAATGATGCCAGAGATTATACATGGTGGCACACCTCCATGGACCTTGCTTCTAGGCTTCGACGACACTGAGGGGGGTATAGGATGGAGTAGAGATATACCAAGAACACTTAGGGTAGCATTCCATGGATTCTGCCTACTGGGCCTACAGGTACCATAGGAGAAACCTACGAAAGACTGGCTACTCCATGGCGTGTATTTACTTTTTCCGCACTTGTTTTCTTTAGTGTACCCTAGTAGTATGGTGATGCCTATGGGTGTGCGTTTTATTGTGTATGCTACACTTCTTTCTGGGGAACTTGGCAACTATTATATGCATTAGAATAGTATTTTTACTACTGCTTATCTATTTTCATTGGTTACTTGATATTTTGTGTTATGTGGGATATTGTGCATTATATTTTTGTTCATTCATTCATTCCTTATTTGAGGATACTTGTACACCGCCATGTCTTTTCCTGTCTTTTTTTTACTTTTGATTTGTAATTGTTATTAGTCACATATACTGCTGCAAGGATTTCGGGTATGTCTTCAATCATTTACTGAATTCCTAATATGTGATTATCTAGCGATATATATTCAATTAGTTACTTGATTCTTATTTAAGTAGCTAGCTTCCATGATGTACTATTTGATTGTTTGACCTTATTTATTACCTTTCATTATTTACTATTATTTATTATTATGTTCCTAGTGGTCCCTCGAAGCATACTAGCTACAAGTTGCTTTGACAACTTGTACTCATATTACACTTTCCATGTGCAGATACGAGTACAGGTGCCCGACCTTGATTCACAGATTGTAGTTCATGCAGATTCTACTTATTTTCAGAGACTCAGGGAGAGGTTGGCATCCATCTTTTCCTATTTCTTTCAGTAATGATTTTGATCTCCATGTATTTTCAAAGATATATTTGTACTAGACATATTATTTCTTCTTATGTACTTAGAGATTTTTTATTACACTGATATCGGGTTTTGGGAATTATTGATTCTTATGTTTTTTTCTTTGATATAGTAGTCATCGGCTTCGACTTTGGACTACAGGGTTGGTTCTCCTACTAGCGGTATAGTAGGTGCCATCATGATACGAGAAATTGGGTCGTGACAATTTCATGTCTCAGAGTTTTCATTTTTATTTTGAGCTATTTTATGAAAATTCAGTTCAACTAGAGTACATTTCAGAGTTGGGATAGCTTTTGGTGATTGGAGGATTGGATTGGCATTTTGACGCTTCCATAAGCTCTTGGCTATGGCCAATTTCGTGTAGCTTTTGGTTGTAGGGATAGGCATGTTTATGGGATGGTTGTAGACATCATCATGACCTAGATTTAGGTCATAACACAATGATATCAAAGCTTAGGTTTATCGGTCTCTTTGGCATTTGAGAAAGTACCAAGTAGAGTATTGTAGATCGGTACATAGATATCCGTATCTAATCTTTGGAAGGATATAGGGTACCTTAGGAAAGGTTTCATTCCTTTATTCATTTCATGCAATGATATTTGTATCATTTTAAAAAGACTCACCTTGGCTTAACATTTTTACAGGTTGTGTGGACCCAAGCTTTATCCGTGGATTGAGACCCTTCTCTAATCGATCAGGAGGGGGTAGTATGGGATGTTGTGCTGATTTTTTCTCCTCTAGCCACTACTCAGCCACAGACCACTCTTGTAGCCTTCCACAGTTCACCTAGCCATCGGCTGCCATTTTTAGACATTTGATATGGCAAATGCTCGATGGGGCACCGATGAATATGCCTCACTCATGTTAATAGGGAGCGGCACAGGATGTGCTTCCTCCCCCTTTATCTACAGTTCCAATAGCACTTCCGGTGCTTCCTACCATTCCAACTCAAACTACTACTGCATGTAAATTATTAGCAGCTCCTACTATACTATCCTCATAGGTAAGGAAGATATTGGACAACTTCTTATAGATCGTACCCTCTAGGTTCTCTAGAGTAAAGGGGAAGGACACCATGAGTTTATAGCTAACCTTTGAGGAGTTTTTTAGGACCTTAGAGTTTTGGGAGACCTACAGGGTTGAGTTTACTGCTTATTTGCTCGAGGATGATGCTAGTCACTTGTGGAGGGTATATTGAGATCGTTGTCCACTTAATTCATCCCCAACGACTTCAAGATTGCTGAGAGAATACTTTACGAACAAGTATGTTCCTAGGAGATCACGAGACCTATTAAAGGTAAAGTTAGAGGTCTATAGCAATGCATGACAGTTTCGGAGTCTGAGGCCCAGTTCATTGAGCTTTCTAGCCATGCAGGTGAGTTATTGCCTACAGAGGAGGAATGGATTCACTGTTTTGCTTATGGTTTGAGGTTGAATCTGTGAGGTATCGTAAAGAGGATGTTAGTTCTGAAGAATTCATTCATGGATGTTTCCGACCATGTTGTCTATATGGAGATTCTAGCTCGCTTAGACTATAGGGCGGCGAGAAAAGACAACACAACCAATGAATCTATTTGTGTTCTGGATTCGGAGGTAGAGATTATGGTAGGTGAGGTCAAGAAAGACGTCGGTACCAAGATTCATTATAGACTTCTAATAGAGGACAGAGCATCCATCCCTCTAAGGCCTAGCTTCAGGTTCATGGGAATAGGTTGATGGTTCATGCAGTCAAGATAGAGATAGGGGTGGTTACATTGAGTGAGGAGAGGTGGTTCATTATTTTAGAGTCTATGCTTGGGCTACTGGAAATCTATATATAAAAGGTTACTTCAATTATGCTTATATTGCAAGGGATTTCCCTTGGCGTAGGGCTACATAGATTGTAGCCTTGCCTGCCTAGCATTACTAATAGTGCCAAGGGCTAGAGGTGGTAAAATGACACTCGCAAATCTAGAGAAGGATAGAGAGAAGGAGTAGGAGTTAGAGGAGGCGATAAGTGGTAGGGGGCCTTCATTAGATATATAATATTACAAATTAAGCCAAGGCTAATGCATCAGATGTTGTTGTCACTGATATGTTACTTATTTATGGGTACTCATCCTTAACCCTATTTAATCCTGAATACACTTTATCATATGTATCTGTATGTTTTATTGCTCATTAAGGACTTTTTCGTAAGCCATTATTTGTTCTTCTTAGTTTGTCTACCCCTATGGGTACAACCCTATTGGTGGATTGGGTAAATAGATCATGTATGGTAACTATTCCTAGTTATGACACTTGGGTTGACTTTATTGAGCTACATATGTTTGACTTTTATATTGTTCTTGACATGGACTAGTTATCCCCTCATCGTGTGGTCTTGGGTTTTTCTAACAAGACCATGACCTAATACGTGCCCGGTGTACCCCCGGTGGTATGGGGCAGTCCCACTAGCCATTCGTTGGTTAGAGTTATCTCTCATTTTCAGGCCTGTAGGATTATTACAAGAGGTTGTCCTTCTTAATTTCCCCATGTTTGAGATGTTAGTTTTTATTCTACCTTCTTTGAGATTGTGCCAGTGGTTTGTGAGTTCATGGATGTCTTTTCCACCGATTTATTTGTCCCTACCTAAGCACGATATTGATTTTACTATTAAGGTTGATCCCGAAACCAAACCCATTCTTATTGCCCCTTACTATATGGCCCCAACAGAGGTTCGTGACCTGAATGTTCTACTACAATACTTGCTTAACAGAGGCTTTATCCATCCTTGTTTATTGTCTTAGGATTCCTTAGTAATGTTTGTAAAGAAAAAAGATAGGTTGATGTGGATGTGCATTGACTATAAGTAATTGAACAAGGTGACTATTAAGAATAAGTATCCTCTGTCATGCATTGAAAACCTATTTGACCCATTACATGAAGCCATAGTGTTCTCTAATATTTATTTGAGATGCAGCTATAATCAGTTGAATATTCAGGATGAAGATATCCCGAAGACAGTCTTTTGTATTATGTATAGGCATAACGATTTTCTGGTGATGTCTTTTGGGATGAATAATTCCCCCTTAGCCTTTATGAATTTGATGACCCGAGTATTCAAGAACTATTTATACTGCCTTGTGACTATGATTATTAATGAGTTTTTGGTTTACTCATAAAGTTGAGCGGACCACAAGGAGAACCTGAGGGTGGTCCTCTAGACTCTGACAACTGAGTGGATCTACACCAAGTTCTCAAAGTGCATGTTTTTTCTTTAGTCTATTTCTTTCCTCGGACATATGGTATTGGGTTCTTCTATTAGTGTTTATTTGGATAAGGTTGCCTAAATTCGTGAATTTCCTTGCCCTGCCACTCCTTTAGAGAACCATAATTTTCTTGGAAGTTTTATGTACTACCGCTGGTTTTCTAGAGTTTTTATCTATTGTATCCCCTTTCACTAGACTGACATAGAAGTTCGTTCCCTTCCTATGGATATTTGAGTTTAAGTCTAGTTTTTTGAAGCTAAAAGAGTTGTTGACTATTGCCCTAGTACTTTCCTTACTAATTGAGGGTTAACCATATGCAATGTATTATGATACTTCAAGTATTGGGGTAGTCAGTGTACTAATTCAGTAAGGCCATGTTATAGCTTATGCTTTGAGGCATCAAAAAGATCATGATCCCAAATACCCACCCTCAACTTGGAGTTGGCTACGGTGGTTTTTGCTCTTAAGATCTGGAGGCACTATCTGTATAGTGTCTATTGTGAGATGTATACAAATCACCATAGTTTATAGTACGTTATGAGCCAGAAGGAGCTTAACTTGAGATATTAGAGGTAGGCTAAGCTCCTAAAGGACTATGATTTGAGTATTCTATATCACCAGGAAAGGCTAATGTGGTAATAGATGCCTTTAGACAGAAGGCAGTGAGTATATGTAGCCTAGCTTCTATTTATATTTCTGTGAGGCCATTGGCTTGAGAAATTCAATCCTTGATTAATATGCTGGTTAGATTGAATATTTCAATATTGGAGCTACTTGTTGCACACGTTGTGTCTAGGTCATCTTTATTTGATTATATTCAGCAATGCCAGTTCAAGGATCCTCGTCTAGTTTAGATAAGAGAAAGGGTATTAAAGGGTGATTTCAGTTAGGGTACAATGGATTATGATAGTGTGTTGTGGGTTCATGGTCTTTTGGCCATTTCGATAGTTAGTGGATTGCTACAGAATCTATTGCATGAGTATCATTGCTCCGAGTACTCTATCCATCTAGGTAATACTAGGATGTACTATGATTTGAGGCTGCATTATTAGTGGGTGGGTACGAGGAGAGATATAGCATCCTCTATAGCTAGATGTTTGAATGAACAACAAGTGATGTTCAGGAACTAAAGACCGAGTTTTGATCTTCAAAGACTCCCTATTTTGGAGTTAAAGTGGGATCTGATTACTATGGATTTCATTTTGGGCCTTACCTGCACATCTAAAGGCCATAGTTACATTTGGGTCATCATGGATCGATTGGCCAAGTTAGCTTACTTTCTGCTGACTCATTCGTCTTTGGTGTTGAGGTCTTGGATGGGTTGTATGTTCGAAAGGTGGTTAGACTTCATATGGTGCCATTTTCTATCATATTTGGTAGAGGGCACATAATTTACCCGACGATTTTTGAGGTAAGTAAAAAGGGAAATGGGTACGAAGGTTGCCTTGAGTACAACTTTTCACCCTCAAACTGAGGGGCAGTATGAGTGGACTATTCAAGTGCTTCAGGATAGATTGTGAAACAGCGAGTTTTATTTTTGTTGTAACTAGGATATATATTTGTATTTAGTGATGTTGTTGTATAATAATAGTTATCATTACAATATTCAGATAGCACAATTTAAGGCCTTGTATGGTAGGCATTGTAGATCATCCGTTGGTTTCTTTTGTGGTAGAGAGGTACCAACCCAAAGTTGTGATGGGGTTTGAGATACCATGGACAGGGTTAGATTCATTCAGGGTAAGTTTCAGATAGTGTAGAGTAGGAAAAATTCCTCCGTGCATCAACAGTTTCTGCCCCTAGATTTCAATAGTGGTGACTGGATCTTTCTCTAGGTGTCTCCCATAAAGGGAGTTACGAGATTCAATAGGAGGTATGCTCAGCCCTCAGCTTATTAGCCTTATGAGATCACTCAGAGGATTGGAGATGTCACTTACAGGCTTGGCCTACCTCTAAAATTAGTTGTTGTCCATTTGGTATTACATGTTTCTATACTCCACTGGTATGTGCCTGACCCACACCATGTGCTTTGCCGAAAGACTATGCATATAGATAACAGGTTGACTTACATTGAGGAGACAGAGGCCATTATCAAAAGAGATGTGAAGCGGATCAGATTGAGGGATATCCAAGTTGTGAAGGTTCATTAGGAGGATCGACTAGTCAAGGAGGTTACCTCAGAGATAAAGTATGGTATAGGAGCCCAATATCCACATATGTTTAAGCCTTGAGGTATTCTTTCATTGACTTTGAGGATGAAAGTCTTGTTTAGTTGTTGATGTTGTAATGGCCCACATAGTAATTTATTTTCCTTTTAGCTTCTTCTACATTTAGGCCTTTCAGTTAGCAACCCAAATCATTTATGACTTGATGGGACCGATAGTGTAGTTTCCTTGCAATTTTATAGCTTGTTATCTCAGTTTCCTTTATTTTAAGGCTTAACCTTAAAATAGTGGAACTTGAGAGTGAATCTTAGTAAAATCAAATTTTAACAATACTTTTAGCTTCAGAATGCTGACTTTGGTATAATTTGAACTTTAGATTATGTCTTGGGGTTTTTGTTTTGGGTTTCAGCTATTTTATGGAAATCCAGTTCAACCCGAGTATAGTTTAGAGATGGGATAACTTTTGGGGATTGAAGTGTTGGATCGGAATTCAGATGCTTCTGTCAGCTCTCGAATGGTAATTTTTGTCATTAGTGTGATTCTGGAGGTGTCCAAGCTCATTTTAAGGATTTGTGTGGAAAGTTAAGAATTTGATACTTTTTATTCATTTTGGTATGGGGGTTATTTTTCCCAAAATACCACTAATGGTCGTCTCATCAATTCACTTGAATCCAGATTATGTTTTTCATGAAATTTTCATATTTGGTTTGTCAAAATTGGACTCCATTTCCATTCCGAGCTTCTTTTTGGTATTCTAGAACATGATGTCAAAAGTTATGGATAAGGACTAATTAATCATCTTTGGACTGATAAATTGGTGACAGATAGATTTTTCAAGTTTTCCTAAAATTAGAAAGATCAATTAATCATTCTTTTTTGACCTATAAATTGGTCAACGCTGGGACTTTATATAGGTCTTTTCCATCTTTTTCAAAAATATTTCTCATGCAATCTTTTTCCAATTTCTTCTCCTTCTTGGTCTATTCTTGATAGTTTAAAAAGGGAATTGATGGTTTCTTGTTGGTGTATTGTCAGGGTTCATTTTCTAGAACCTCATTTTCGCAATTCGTAAGCTTTTTCCTCCTTTTCTTCTTCCTTAGAGCTAAAGTATGCAGCTTTAATGGTGATTTCACCTTTTGGGTTAATTGTGGTATAATTTCTTGATTTTTAGCTGGGTTTTTTGTTGGTTGATCTTCCTAAAGTGTTGTGATATTTTTCTTTTTATTTCCAGGTACGTTCGTGCATAATTTTAGCACGGTAAATTCTTTAATATTTGCATAAATATGCAAGACATTTCTTGGAAAATTGAGGACTTTTTGGAGGTTCAATTAAGCTCATTTTTGAATCATGTTTTCCTTGAGCCAAGGTCTACCTCCTGATATTTTTAATTTATTTTTTGGCTATAGGGTCCACAGGATTGCTTTTAGGCCCAATTTCTAGCTTGGATTACAGTTAGCAATATAGGTCTCATTCTTCATCTTTTGACTTTTGGATACTTAATTTGATAATTTTGAGCAAATTCAAGCTTCTTTGTAGATTCAGAATGGTGTTCTAGGATTTTTGAGGACTTTTGTCAGTGCCTAGGTAGGCTATGTTTACCTTTCTCTAGACTGGACTATTGTAAGATGTTTGTGTTGCGTGGCTAGCTATGGGGGATGTGTTTTAGGTTGGAAGCCTGACTTTATTGTTGTTATACATGTTTTATCTGTTCGGGGGGAAGGGGGTTCTACAGTGGGACGTAAAGGGTGTTGGGCTACTATGGTGTCCTGGCTGTGCAGCGAGCATCCTTAGCCTTGGTGACTTGTTTTGACATTATGAGATTCGTTGAGTGATATGTGTACTGAGCTTATGGCTGATTACCAATCATAGTGCGCGGTAATATTATCTATAATGTTGTTGTAAGACATTCATGCTTTTTAGATATTGGGCTATGGTATTATGAGCATGGGCTCTGCCCGGAGCTATGGTAAATGGGATACGGGGTTGATTAAATAAAACTAGAACGTTTTACTAGCTTTAAACATGAAAGCATTTTCCTTACTTATATGTACATAAATTTCATGACCTCCGGTTGGTATGGCATTGTTTTCAAGGTATAAATGGATGCATTCTTGACTATTGTATGGTATTGTCTTTATTATTATGGGGGTGCAGACCCGATGCAGACCGATTGTAGAGAACGACTCTACCTTGTATTATGAGGCAAGGGCCAACTTATAGTTACATAGGGGTGCGGTCTTGATGTAGAATGATTGTACGGCATGACCCTACCTAGGGTTATGAGGCATAAGCCTACTCCTTATTTCTGAGGGGCACGATACCAATATAGGCCGATTGTATGGTGTAGGCCTACTTCGGCTGAAAGCTGTGCGATTTTCTTTGATCGTTGAGGTGCATAATTGAGAATGAGCCATAAGTGATAGACTGGAGGTGCAGTCTAATAATTTTAGTGGTTATGCCTTGGGTTCTTCTATTCTCACCCCTGTTCATTTATCCTATGCATGTTGGTTTTGGTTGTTGGGATTAAGGGGTAGTCATGACGAGTTATTGTTTTTATTTGTCGTGCCCACAATTAGGATGAGGCGTAAGGTATTTTTATTATATTTCCTTTCTTTTTTTACCCAGTTGTCTTATGGGGGCCTTTTGGGCTATATATTGTCTTTGTTTTCTTCATATCCATGTCAAATTAGTCATTTTTACCTTTAAATTTTTTGTTTGGTACAAGTATACTGAGCTGGAGTCTAGGTACATTTTCAATGGTTCATTTCTTGGTACTATGTGATAGTTGTATGTTTCTATGCAACAGTAATACATAGACTTATTTTCTTAGATCTCATATTTTTCTTTTTATTATTTGTAGTTAGCCTCTGTCCATGTTACTAAACCTAGATGTGTGGTTAGTTTCTTATTGCTTATCTGCTCTTATCGACATGTTTTACTTTCCTTGCTATTACTTTCCTTGTGCCTTATGTTTGTCCAATCGGCCTATGATGTGTACTAGGTATCCTTGTTTTGGTACTCATACTGCACTGCTTTGTGTTGTAGATACCGGTACGGGTCATCAGAGACGACGTGATCATGTTGAGTAGATTGTTGTCCTATGGAGAATATAGTGAGCTTTGGCATTTGAGTTGATCGTGTCTTCAGTTGTTGTAGCATTCTTTATTTGATTTGCGAACAACCTTATTTAGTACTACTTTTATAGGAGCCAGTATATGTATTTACCATATATAGCGTCGTATGTCATTGACACCGGGTTCTGGGATGTGTTTGTATATATACCCTCTTTTGTTATTGGTTTATTTTCTTTATTTTACTTCCTATTGGTAGATTTGAGTGGTTATGGCCCATTGAGTATAGCTCTAGGTTGTAGGGACAAGCAAGTCTACGGGGGGTTCTAGATGCCATCATGACCCGAATTTTGGTCATGACAAATGACCTTCGGGGTCATTACACCTAATCATACCAACCATAATCCATTAGACACCGAGCTACAAATCATAACATAAGAAGCAGTTTTTCATGAAAAGTAAATGATATATATAGGGCGTAGGGGTGATAATAGTAATTAACTACTCAATAGAATTCAATAATAAACCAGGATACCATGATAATCAGTTGCAATGGAGTCCATAACCAAATAAGAGGTTATCTACAAGGCACTACCAGCCAATATAAATAATGCATCGACAACCAAGTAAAACCACTAAAATTCATATCAACTGCAGCATCTCATCCATAGCCCATTCATAGGACAACCTCCCTACCTAACTCCAATTCTCAACTCATGAGATAAATTTTACTCATTATGTTATAGCCTCATAAGGGAAGTCGGTAGAACCTCAATTAGATCTTACTTCACAAGTACCGCCGTAGGAAGGGTAAATTGGATGCAACCGAGAAACAAACTCATGAGATGGATACTAATATGAATAGGATAAGGTAAATAAAGGAATGAAACTCAAGTCTAACACTAATGTAATTCCGAACCTTACGATTCTAACTACGGTAGGAAGGTAATATCTAACACAACTGACAAATGACATATATGATAGATTCTAAAATGTTTAGACCAACATCAATACCATACTCAACCAATCAACAACAATACCTATTCGACCAATCAAACATTTTAGAAAGAGTTCCATTTTAATCTCATAACATAATAATTTACCTCATCTCATTAGGACTATAATAAAATACAAAATTCTCTGCATATTCAGTCATCTTGGGCTCATAACATCATTGAAATAATAGAAAAAGAGAGAAAAGTCAATAACATATCAATGAGTTAAAAAGGTACTCCATAGAAAACATGTTCACGTAATACGAAATTGATCATGTTAACAAGTCAATGTATGTGTAATTCAATGCAATTCCATGGTATGTAATGCATGTCTATCTCACGTACCTTAAAGATATAAAAAAAATACGCATATCGTCCACATTACTTTGGTATCATATATAAGTATCATGACCATATCTGAAATCACGCATTGGTCCATGGTACTTTTATATCGTACTCAATATCATGGCAATACAAAAAATCACATATCGTCCACATTTCAATTATATATGATATTACTTTTTGTCTTTTCTTTTTATTTATATCATGAAAATGCGTAGAATCGCACCTCAGATCTTACATTTGAAAGTATATCATCATGTGTATAATAAACTATATTACATGTCAATAATCAATACAAATTAATGAATGAGCATATCATATGAAATTTATGGGAGGGATAGAGGCAATATAACTCAATAATCAACAAGGCCACTCATAGGAACAACTTCAAAGAGAAATTTATATGTTATATTTATTAAAGCAACTCAAGGTCATAAACTCAAGTAAGAAAGTGACCAAGAACAAATAATCACAATCGAGCATCTCATGGCCACATAAATATATCATTACATAAGCTCATATCATGTTTTTTCAAAAAAAAATGCAATTTTATACTTTGAAATCAATAGATTGATGTTTAAATCATGAAATAATTAATGGATAATGAAAATTCAATAAATAAAATGCTTATCCCAATATGTTTTTCTTCAAATCTATCTTTTAATGTAACACTAAGTGAGATATCAAGATCAAGAATGGAAAATGGGGTGATTAGGCGTGACCAGGGACTTTAAGTCCCAGGTCATTGGACAAAGCACAATTATGCGATTGGTAACCCTTAGGAAATAATCTTGATGATCAATTTACCCTCGGCCCATAAAATGACTTATGCAATCGTGATCCTCTGGATCACGATTAACAAGAAATAGAATATACACGATCATGATGAATACAAAAATATGCCAAATGACTGCACGAAATACCTTCGTGATTACAAAGGTCATTTCACCTGGAACCATACACTGTTCATGATAGCAAGAATTCATGAATCCAAGTCTACGATTGGACTATCGAAATTCATTCATAATCCTGTGCACACAAACCATATATACCTTACTAAATTTGATAGTTTAGACTCAATTAAATCATCACAATAGAAATTTGAGGTCTCTTTGACTATTCGTAAAGGTTACTAAAAAGAGAAACTTTAATAAAAATGACAACAATGCCCAAAAAATCCCAAAAAATATTTCAAACCTCTTTTTAAACCAAAAATAACTTCTCAAATAAAATGGTATTGATGAAATTCTAATTTGAACCCTTGATTAACAAACATTGCCAAAGTAAAACATTGACCTTAAAACTTCACTTTATCTCATCAAATAAGCTAAAATCATCAAGCAAAGCCTAAAATTTAAAACAAAGGTCCTCCTAGACCAAATTCAACATTTAGCAACTGATAAAACTAACGAAATCCTACTATGAAGTTTAAAACTCCAAATATTGACTAAACCCAACTTTTTCACTTAAAAGCTTCTAGCTACTAAAACGTGTCAAAAATTATATCTTTCAGATCCAATTAAAAAATCAACATCGTGAAAGAGTAAATATAGATCGGGGAAACTATCGAGAGAGGTAAAATGATAATTTTCTAAAAAGAAACTAAAAATGACCTTTAGAGTCATTATATTGGCTTTTATCTCAATAAAAAGTGAATCAGAGAAATCTTCTTAAATTGGTTAATATCAACATATTTAGAAATGTGTATAAAAAATCAAGCATTAAATGATTTTACATGATAGAGGGGAAAAAATTATTGTGAACTATATATTCATTTGTTACCTATTAATTATACCTAAGTCGCACTTGAAAGTTCTCTTGTTAAAAGTTAGGGTTAGAATTAACCTGAGCTCATTATTTTATGTACATTGTGTTGTAAGATTTAGATTGAAAATTCAATGAAATTTAATTATTGATCTAGAACTTTTCCAGAATATTTCTAAGGCTAAATTTGCAGCAACATTTGACTTGATAAAGGATGGTAGACTTTCTTTGATAATATTGTGTCTTTTAAGCCTATCAAATGAAATATGATCCCTAGTATTCCTCTTTTTATTCATAAGACTTTTTATTTAAATATCCATATCTTAAGTTATACCTTTTTGTTGAATAAATGCAATACACCTCTTTTACCATTATCTCCATGAGTTTACCAATAAAGGTCTAAGTAGGATAATGAAGTAAAATATGAGATGTAAAAGTCCAAAAAGAAGTGAAAAAAGAGCTCTACCAAAAGAGAAAACATTCTCCAAAGAAAAAATGAAGAAAGAAGAGTCAAAAAAGACTAACAAGAAGAAAAACTCCAACTAAAGGAAGATAATTCAAAAAAATTTCTAGAAAAAAAAAAAGAGAAATTAACCATCCAAACAAATGAAGATCAAGTGCAAAAATGCAAAAACAATGTTCAAAATATAGTGCAATGATTAGAGATTAAATAATCACTATATATTAAGTGAATATCATATCTATCCCAAAGATAAAATTATAAGATACATGATCCTATTTTGAGTGTTATAACATTAGTGTACTTACATCAGGGCTAAGCATATGGTATCTCAATCACATAATTTGAATGACTGTGAGTTTATTTTGTGCTATCCTAATATTTAATTATTTATATTATGTGTGAAAATGACTTTATTTATGGTGAGGGAACTTGAAACAGGATAAATATGAAGAATTCAAAACCCCTAATTGAGACACGATGAAAAGTCATGTCAATACTTAAGTATGTTTGTGGTACCATTAGAAACTATGGGAAGTACTTCTAAGTTAACATTGAGTTTTTTGAAAATAATTAAATGTAATTTCTATACACAATATTTTTTTTTATTATATCAACTGAAGTCAAGACATGCTTAACCAACAAATTGGTTTATCTCTCTTTTTCACAAACTTCCTTTATAAAAAAAGAATTTCAAAAAAAAATTCTTCTTTGTGAACTACATTTGACCTAATTCCTGCCTTGTAACTATCCTACTGAGGGGCTCTATCTCACCCAATAAATATGTTATATTCTTAATAGGTGAAAACAAGGGCTCTTAAAAAAATATTCTAAAGAGAAATAAATAAAAAGAGTTTCAAAGTGGCTCACTTAAAAAATTAGGGCATGTTTCACGAGAAAAGGTTTTTGAACTATATTTGACTCGATTCTTATTATGCAAGATCATAGTCTGTCCTATAATAGGTCTGGATTTTACTGAATCAACATTTTTCATCCAATAAATTTAAACACTAGAACATTTTCTAAAGAAAAAATAAGAACAAAAAAGAATGTCAATGTTTATACCATTTAAAACATGGTCATTTATTTTTACTTTTTTATAAAAATATATGATTCTCTTACGTTAACAGGGAATCTACTTTCCTTGATCATATTTTAGGGAAAAACAAACTTATCTATGACATGCCTTGATGAGATGTAATGTACATTGATTGAATTTCAGGAAACAAAGTCCTTATAAAAATGAAGGAAACAATGACTTACTAGGTTCCCTTGTTAAAAAAAAACTGGGGAACCTTTTTTCTTTCTTTAAGAAATCAATTCAAAAAAAACCCTTATATCTTCATGTCTACATAAGGTAGGGCAGTTACTAGTTGAATTTCATGGAACAAAAAACCCATATCTTATCTATGGCTTAGTAGACCACCACATCCCCGATTCTACTTTAAAGAACAAAAATCCTTTTCTTCTTCATGCCTTTATAGGGTACCCTATTCTTTAGTTTTGTTAAAGGAAAAAAATCCTTATATATTTTTGTGTTTTCACAAGGTATAACATTACTTGTATTAATTTTTAGTGAATAAATATCCCTATATTTTAATCCTTCATAATGTATGACATTCTTTAGTTGTTATTTAGATTCCTATATTTTTTATGTCTTCATAAGTTAGGACTTTCTTTAGTTGCATTTTATTGAATTAGTTTTCCCATATCTTTATAGCTTTATAGGGTACGACATTTCCTAGTTACATGTTAAAGAACAAAAAATGTAATAGACTTCGGGGTTATTTTATTATTTGCGTGATTCCACTATGTTTAGAGCAACTTGGTAGCTTCCCCAAGTCCTTTTTGAATTGTAGGGACTAATTCTTTGGTTCCTTGGTAGATTTACAACTTCTCTCCTTAGTAGTTATATCTTCGTTTTGCCATACTCAACTTAAACAATCTCGAATCACTTTTTTATCAATTTCATCGAGTCTGTGATAACGATTACATATATGTAAAAATCAAACACCATTTTCATCCCAAGCCTTAGTTATTCCAATTAATATTAGATGGGCTATGAAGTATCGTGATCATGTGGCTGAGGGCCGCAATCATGGAGGCCAACCACATAACACATGATCACAAAACTGCCTGGCTGGGCTATATGTATGTTTTTTTTCTTTTTGATGAAAGTTCCACCATTTTCCCTATTTTCTATCAAATCTAGAGTTTAGGGTAGGTTAATTAAGAGGTGTTTGCATGTTTTAAATCCCATGGAATCATATCCTAGTGGTTTTGTGATCATTTCCACCGGGTAAATTCTTAGTTTCTCCTTATAATAAAGTTTTCTATATTATTGATTTTTTTGGGATTATTTCCTTGTTTCCACTATTAGTTTGAGCCCTATTTTGTACCATATGTTCCATGAGCTATGCTCTACCTTTTGGTATAAATATTCTATTTTCAATGCTATTAGGGTTTATGAACACATTATTAGCATTGATTTAGACCCTGCTGTTTATATAGAAATATGGCTCTTGTTTTACTCATCTTGATACATGGGTTATGTTTTTTTTAGGTTCAGGAGATTTTGAGTTTCAATCACGATTCTTTGGATATTCAATTCATTTTTGAGGTTATCATTGGAATTTAGGTAAGCTACATTCTACTTTCTTCAGACAGAGTATTAGTATGGTATATGTATGGTAAAGTGTCAACTTAGGGATGGGTGTTTTAATTAGAGCCCTGTTATATTTATTATTTTATCCTATGGCCTACACAGCTAGTTAGTGACTTAGTTACTTACCTTGGGGTTATGTTGCCCTACCTGCATATGCAACACAAACTCTGGAATATAGTTAGGTTGGGGAAGGAGTATAACTTTTGGTGTGTGTTCATGCTTACTGAGACCATAGTTAGGGTTGGGGAGGGGATTATACTAGTAGTTAAAGATTAGTAGCTATCCGTGGTTTCTGCTAGAGGAGTTAGAGACGATCTAGGTAGTATGATTATTCTATGTTCTACATGAGTATTGCATAAGATAAGTATACATGCGGTCACTTTGCTATAGATAGTCGTACATAGTCTTGTTGAATACTTAGCAGCTATGTGTGAAGAGATTGTACCCTATCTCGATGCGAGTATGGGAGTGAGTTGTATTGGTTTGAGATATGATAGCTCGGCATTTTTCCCTGGTCAGAAATGTACTTAGCCCTTAAAGGGCACCCTCTAGGAATTTATGGCATCATTGGTACGATTACTCGTGGCTCAGGACCGTTGTTATGCTAGGAGAGGGTGTACCTTGCATTTAGGTCTATGAAGTAATTCTATGGATTCTAGTTATCATCCTTATACCAGTTGAGTGTTTTGGTTGATTCTATGTTGCTATCATGCATTATTAGTTTTAAAAGCTAACTTGATTTTGACAAAATAATAACAGAACACTAATTTCTTATATATTATATGTATCCACCACTACCATAATAGTATGGAGCTATTTAATTGAACTATTTGACTTATTTTCTCACTACCATAATAGTATGGAGCTATTTAATTAAACTATCTGACTTATTTTCTCACTAATACTCTAATTTTTTAGTGTTTCCTACATGGCAGGAATTGGATTTTTACTACATTTCTAATTCGCATTCCTGTCTAGACTTGAGGTTTTTCATTGAGATATGATATATGGACTGAGCCTGAGTTTTGGCATTTCTTCCCTTATGACTATGCCACTAGTTAGATTTTTACAAGGATTTTGTAGGAGGGATTAGATCCCTCCATGGAACTCTGAAATTAGTGTCTATGCTTGAAATATTACAACTAGGTAGGAGCTGAAACCTAGGAGAGGGGTATACTGGACTAGGACAGGTAAGTATATGGGGAAGATTTTGTGGGTGCCTCTGCTATAAACCTAGGAGGGTATGTAAAAGAAATATGTACTTTTCATCCCCTTTTGCATTACATTCTTCGTGCTTGGTTGCACTCCTCGGGGATTAAGGGGGAAGTCCTAATGGTTTACTTATGTGCTGATGTGTTGATTTCTAGCTAAAGGGAGTGAGGAAGAAGGAGTTTAGCCAGGTGAAGATCTTCTTTTGAAGACCGGTGGCTTTATTGATACTCTTCTATGTTGTTGATTGCTTTCCTTGCCTTAGTTACTATTATATTAATGGGTTATATTCCATGTGTTCCCTTTTTTCTTATTTCGTCCTTACATGTACTAGTTATGTTGGAGCTCTAGGTATATGTCGCGTTTGGTCATGATTTTCTTGTGGCCCATGTCTTCTGTGTTATACCCTGATAATTGAGGTTCCTTCATACATACTAGATGATGTTTCACACACTGATAGCTAATTCATCACCCCACTTACTAGCTATTACTTTAGTTACCCATTTTCTATTATTCATTATGTACAATTTCCCTATTCACTTATGATCACTCTTTACCCTGCTTATATGTAATTTTTCCCAATCAGCCTATGATGCCTACTGGGTACCCATGGTTTTTGACATTCTTGCTATATTTCTTTATTTTTTATGATGTAGTTCTTAGAACAATTCATCAGACCAGATGTGATTATAAGATATTTTTGTGCTGTTTTCGGAGATACGATGAACAGTCGACGTTCATGCTGGCCAGTCATCCTTCTGTCTTCATAGTTGTTCTAGTTGGAATACGTATATCTATTCTCTATTTTATAGTTGAAAGCGACGACACATTGTTCTAAGGGGATTTACTTTCTGTTATGCATTCTGTTTCTCTTCCTTCTAATTTTCCTTTTCCCCCTTTTATTTTTTTTTTTTGGCATTTGTTATTGGCCCATCACTACTTTTCTTGGCCTG
>JBDJHY010438733.1:0-17769 GCA_039654485.1 Withania somnifera | reverse complement strand
ATATTTCTCAACCGAGTCACCAGGGATCCAAACTATCAGTCCCAGCAAGTCATAAATGACTTGGGGCATCTGCTGAAATGCTCTAAGATACAAGACATTGCGTGTTTATCATAAATGACCATGAGGGTCATTACAATTATCCTAGATTATAAATTAGATATTAATTTTCCCATTATTATTATGAGACCATTTTTGGACACATGAAAGGAGTGGGTGGTTGTGGAGGGAGGTAAAATGACATTTAGAGTTAATGATGAAGTTGTTACTTTCAATGTATGTAGATCTATGAAGAAACACCATGATTGGTAGGTCATGACAGTCATTGATGAAGATGTAGCTGGAGTTAATGAAGTTGGGAGTTTTTTAGAATCATTGGTTTTTGTGTTGTTGTGACGCATCAATTGTGAAGTGATGGATTATGATGAAATGGTGGAAGGTCTATATTTCTTAGGAACTTATTCAAGGAAACCAACCTAGCTGGATATTTATCTAAAAAGCCAAAAGATTTCTCTGTCCATTCGTCTATAGAGGAACCAACTCAGCTTGAGCTTAAGGCTCTACCCACTCACCTCCAGTATGTATTATTGGGGAGAAATAGTACATCTCCTGTGATTATGGTAGCATACATGAATGGAGGGAAAATTGAGGACCTCACATCTATGCCAAGGAAATTTGTGAAGGCATTTGGATGGATAATAGCCGACATAATTGACATTCCACTAGGCATTTGTACAGATTAAGTACTTTTAGAACTTGAAAACAAGCCAAGTGTTGAGCAAAATATAGAATGAACGAGCTAATAAAGGAAGTGGTAAGAAAGGAAATTATCAAGTGGATGGATGTTGGAGTTGTTTTCCCTATTTCAAATAACAATTGGGTCAGCCTTTCTAGTGTGTCCCGAAGAAGGGACGCACAACAGTGGTTCTAAATGTTAAAGAAGAATTATTCCCTTTGAGAATTATTATAATATGGAGTGTGTGCATGGATTATCATAAGTTAAATGCAAGTATAGAGAAAGACCACTTTCTAATGCCTTTTATAGATCATATGATTAACCGATTTTTTAGGCATGGATGGTACTGCTTTATGGATGGGTACTTTGGGTACAATCATATATCCACTATGAGTATTAGGAGAGAGATACTTTTACTTGTACCTATGAGACTTTCTCCTTATGGAGGACACCATTTGGAATATCCAATGCACCCACTACTTTTCAACGGTGCATGCTAGCCATCTTTTCTTATATTGTAGAGGATACTATAGTGGTGTTCATACATGATTTCTCAATTTCTGGTGACAACTTTGAGTCATGCTTAGACCACTTGAAAATGTCACTAGAGAGATGTATGGAGAATAATCTGGTACTGAACTGGGAAAACTATCACTGTATGGTAAAGGTGGGAATTTTTCTAGGGTACATAATGGGAATTTTTCTAGGGTACATAATCTCATAGAAAAGGCTAGAAGTAGAAAAAGAAAAGATTGAGGTGATCACTAGTGTACCACCTCCAACAACTATCAATGCTGTGAAAAATTTTCTATGCAATGCCAGTTCTACTGATGGTTCATCAAACATTTTTTCAAGGTGTCTTTTCCATAATGTAAGATTCTCAAGAAGGATGTCAAGTTTGTATTTGATGAAAAATGCTTGGATTCCTTCAATTCTCTAAAATAAAAGTTGACCACTGCAGCTATCATTGTGCCTCCATACTGGTCCAAGCCCTTTGAACTGATGCGTGATGCTAGTGGTCTTGCTTTGGGGGTCTTACTCGGCTAAAGAAAAGACAAGTTGTTCCATTCTATCTATTATGCAAGCAAGACCCATAACACTTCCCATAAAAAACTACACTGTGACTGAGAAAGTGTATCTTTTAGTTTTCTTTTTCTTTGAAAAGTTTAAAGCATAGCTATTTTGCACAGACTATGCATCCGTACGGTACTTATGGAAAAGAAAGAAGAAAATGTGAGTTTTTTATGATGGATCCTCCTACTTCAAAAGTTTGACTTTAAAGTAAAGTAGTGGAAGGGGTGCGAGAATCAAATGGCAAACTACCTATCCCTCCTTGAATAGAACATGGTAAAAGGAGATGTTTGGGAGATAAATGAGAAATTATCGAATAAAAGTATTATTATTTTAGATGAAACCATCCCATGGTATGCCTATTTTGAAAACTATATTGTTTGTGGGGTGATTCTTATTTGTATCAACTCCTACTAGAGGAATATATTTCTACATGATGTCAAGAGGTACTTTTAGGATAGTGTATGGATGGCCTAATAAGACATTGTGTTCCATAGTGTGAAATGCAGAAAATTCTTGAAGCTTGGCATTCCTCTGCTCCTGGGGGACACCATGGGGGATTAGGAATACTCACAAAGTACTCCAACGTGGGTACTACTATCGTTCCCTCCATCATGATGCTCACGAGTAGGTGAAGTCTTATCACCGATGCTCACTTTAAGGGGGTATAATAAGGAAACATGAGATGCCTATGAAGCTGATACTAGAAGTTGAGTTGTTTGATGTCTGGGGCATTGATTTCATGGAACAATTTGTGGATTATTATGGCAACAAGTACATCTAGGTAGCTACAGACTATGTGTCAAAATTAGTGTAGGCAATCGATCTACTAAATAATTAAGCAAACTGTGTCACTGAGTTACTAAAAAGAATATATTCACAAGGTTTGGGACTCTAGGAAATCATTAGTGATGGGACACACATGCAACCAACTATTTCTAGCATTACTCACCAAGTATAGAGTAAAGTACAGAGTTACCACAATGTACCATCCTTAGGCCAGCAGTTAGGTTGTGGTTTCTAACTATATGATCAAAGAGATTCTGGCCAAAATGATATATATGGGTTATGCCAACTGGGTGTACAAGTTAGATAATGCATTATGGGCTTGCAGATGGCTTACAAGTCACCAATTGGGATGTTTCTATATCATCTTGTTTTTTGGAAAACCTTTCCACCTCCCAGTGGAATTGGAGAATAAATCACTTTGAGCATTGAAGCAATTGAATATGCAGTGGGAAAGTGCTTCCATAGCCCGAGTTGATGATCTACATGAATTAGAGATGTTTTTCCTTTGAGAATATGAAATCTCAACTCTCTACAAGGAGAGGATGACGAGATGGCATGATGCCAAGATCCTGAAGATATAGTTCATAGTTTGAGATGAGGTACTATTATTTATCTTGGGTTGAGGCTCTTTCCCCAAAAAATAAAGTCAAGATGGATAGGGCCATTCAAAATGATCAAGGTCCATCCGAGTGGAGCAGTGGAATATAAAACAAGGAAGGAAGATTGTTCATAGTTAATGGGCACCTCCTTAAACATTATTTGTAGAACATCAAAGTGTAATAGTTATTGAGGTTCACTACATCGATGGAGCAATGTAAGAGAACAAATGACATATCCTGTCGCGACTATAACTAAGGCAATTCTTATGAGGAAAGTCAAGTGTGATGCTTTTTGTTTTAATTTATTCTTATTTATTATTCTATAGTTTTCATGATGGTGTTCTAAGTGTGTAGGGAAGTAGGTGTTGGAATCATTAAATAAACCAAGCCACAATCCAAAGAAAAAATATTGAGTATTGCATAATAGTAACCTTGTATATCAGTTCTACCCATCCCTAAATATACAATTAAATTGCGTAAAATACTACCAAGAAGCTAGGGTTACTGTTATTGGGCATGAAGCCTTGCAGCATCTGCGAGGCTTCCCAGTTCAGTATGCGTATCGCCAAATCCAAAAATGGATAAGAAAAATTATTAATGAGAAATGGAGTTACTGTTATTTGGCTTGATGCCTTAAAACATCCGTGCATCGTAAACATGATCCGCAATGCTTCAGAATTATAGATTGTGCAACTAATATCGAAGAATGAAAATACAAGGCACTGAGTTTTTTTAAATTCTTTCAAGTTTGATGACATTTTGCTTTCTATAACTGCTCCTCTTTAGTTACCAGAGCATACAAATGATAAATAACCACATAAGTCACAATTTGGGTCATTAATCTTCTTTTCTACTCATTCTCTTCTTTATGAATTCAATCCAAGTGTTGCATATCATTTGAAAGTTAGAATTTTCACTAATTTTCTTAATTTTTGTGCATGATCACTAGCCTAGGATCCCCTTGATTTGTGTAATGAAATATGTAATTCTATCCTGTTGTAGTGATGTGTTGCGAGTTATGGAATTTCAAATCATGAGAACCCTCTAAATTTTGTTGAATGGAACTAAAACTATAGGTGAAAGCCCTCTCCTTGCTTGTTTTTGTTTGAATAAGAAGCCTACTTTATGGTATTGTAATTCTTAGTATACGGTGAAGTTTGAGTACCGTAGTTCTTAAATTGATATTGAATTTTTGTTGAACTAAGTAATGTTTCTAAGTAATTCTGTGAATTAAAATCATGGTTGGTGTTGTAATACATTAGGGAAGTCTTGATTACCTTTGTTTGATGTTTGGAATGTTATAAATTTTTGGAATATGCTTTTATGTTGAGAAAATTGCAAAAACTAGGGTTGGGCTACAAAATGCGAAATTTGTGATGTCAAGTGCACAATTCCCAACTTATGGATCCATTTTGTGAGTCACAAAATTAGCACCTTCATCCACCAGATCTCCAGTAACTCCCAGTTACTAAGGGTCCAGGATTATTGATTCAGCAACTCGCACATAATGCAAATTACATTGCAAATAACTTACAGATCATGATCCCTGATGAACCTCTAAATGTATTTAAATTTTTTTTTCTAGCATTAATATTTCATAATAAACAGGTATTGCTCGTAGGCATGTGGAATCTAAGAGACCAAGTATGGATCAAAATCCACCACCTCCAAAATCTCCTGAATATGAGTTTGGGGGATAAGTTCCCTCAGAACCTGAACAAAAAAGAAGAACTAAGAGCCATGACACCTATTCATTTGTCCTTAGGAGCACATAGTAGTTGTTTATTCCCCATCTTAAAGGAAATAAAGGGATGAACGATCAGAGACGAAGTCACATCGGGTATTGAATCCACTTGTGGTGTTAGGGAAAGGTATAAGTTTTAGGAGAAAACATTGATAATAGAGGGACTAATCAGCCAGTGTATGGACTTCATGACTGCTAAAAAAAAGCAGAAGTTGGATTAGATTCTTTGGAAGCTTCCGAAGTATAACACCTCAATAGTGCGATGGTTCTATATAGCTTACAATGAGAAGTTGCCACAGAAGAGGAGGGGGAAAAGAAAAAAGTGTTGAGTGAGGTAAGACATAGAGTAGTAGAGGTGAAGTATGTTAATAAAGCCATCGACATAGTTATGGAGTGCGACCATCACTTTGCTCATTTATATTCAAGGAGATGTCAGGATCATCTAGAAATAAGATAGTGTGGCTAGAACCTAGGTTAAGTGATTGGATCCTCGGTGGATACAACCTAGGGTTGATATAAGAAGGTAGAAATAAATGTTGTTGCTCAATATTGGCTAAGTTTCTTATGTGCCTACCTTATACTGACTGCCTATGAGAAAGGTTTAGGGCATCACATAGCTACACTAGTGGAGTCCCTGATAGCCTAGGAAAGGGTAAACTTGGGAATGATAATTAAAATTGTGACATCCATGAGAGAAGTACAGATAAACACCGTCATCCCATTATTACTCCTAGTTAAAAAATTGTGCAAGAATGCAGGGGGGCCATTCTAGGAACCTGATGTGGTGTATAAGGCATAATATACTATTTACATGATGTGTATTATCATTAAGATAAGTTAACAGGGGGTTGTTCCACCACTACCACCAGGTGGCCCTTAACCTGTGGGTACTTAAGCCACCAAGGGCAGTGTTGAGGCTGCATCAACTAAGTCTCTATTTCTTATAGCCTTAAACTTCCATCAATAGTAGTACAACACTTCCAACTAAGGATATTTTTTTCATTGGTCAATTAACACACAGTGTCAATGAGGGAATAAAGATATTAATGTAGATCCCTACCAAACTAAAAGATTGGTTCTAATCCAAGGTAGAGAAAGCACTACAGAGAGCAATGGACCCTATTCTAGAGGACGTTAAGCAATTCCGAGACCTTCTAGAAATTTATGGTCATCAGATGGATTCATTTAGTGAGCAGTTATGAGAGATGAGGGACAAGTGGTAGTCCACTACTTTCTGATCTTTGTACGATTTAGTTAGTAAGATGTGAGCTGATCTCAAAGCTTTGACATGACTGATTATCTTTGTTTTGAGCCATTAGCCACTACTTCTTATGGTATGCCTACTTCCCCTACTTCTTCCCCTACAATTGGTGTTGTCGACAATATGGATGAGCCTGCTATTACTACTTGTATTTTTGACACTACAACTTTTCCCTTTACTTCTACTACTGATGATGGCGATATAAGTGTTGATGAGGTGGACCTGATTCATGGCGGGGATGATGATGATGTAGAAATCATCGTGGGTGATGATGATGATATTGATTTTTGAGAGGTCATCGAGACTCAAGTTTCTGAGTCATAATCTAAATTGAGAGACTTGTATGATGTTATGAGAGATATTATTAATCATGACAATATTTAGGAGACTTCTTCGATTGGCACTAGTAGATTGAAGGATCCTGACATCCAGGATGATGAGACTCGTTATTAAATCACACCAGGGGACCCTCTCACTTTTTTCTTGACTTTCTCTATTGGCATTGAGGAAAATGCTTTGTTTTTCTTTAAGAGGGTATTTTTGGGTGTTTTTTGTTTTGATTGATGTATCTTGGATATCTTGTTGTTCGCATTTGTTATGTACTCTTAAACTTGATCCATTTTGTGGTTATGTCATTAGTAGTTTTGTTATGTAGTTTGTTTTTTATCTTATTTTTTTACTTCTTTATCATTTCTTATTTTTCTCATTAGTAAGTAATAAAGGGGCATGATTAGTTGCATAGAATTAAGAGGCCCCATATTTCTTTAATAATTTCAATGAATCATGAAGTAGCAAATACCATTAGACTAATTTGGTACTGTCATGGGTATTATGAATCATTGGAGCCCATCACTTTGATTCATGGTAAAAGTTGATTTCTTGAAGCATTGTGTTATAAATATTAGTGTCTTTCATTGTTTGTGATGTTCTAGGGTAGTAGTTGTGTAAGGATTGTAGTAGATTTTGTACACCTTATCAGGTTTGGATGATGCTTTAAGTAAATGCACTTTGTAGTGAGCTATTTTGAATGGATTTGGTGCTGAAGAGCCCTAGAAGTTTAACGTTTTCTTTGTTTTTACCGAACTAGGTGAAATTGGAGAAATGAACTTAGGCTTTGATATGAGAGTTACCTTCTTTTACCCTTTTTATCAATCCATGGTGAGAGGAATGACCTAGATTGGAAACAATTGATCCTTGACATGTTCTTCGAAAGTCTCGTTACAAGCCATATCCCTAACTTCATAGTACCCTTATAGAACAAAATAATATTTAAAAACTTAGTGAGATGTATATGCAATATTAGCTTAACAACTAAGTTGGAGATTGTCAAGGAGGGATGTGAATTGGAGTTAAGTAATTGTTAGATTCATGATACCCATTTCTTGTAGTTATAATAAAAAAATATTTAGGTTAGTTATTCTTTTTTCTGTTTAAAATAGAGGCTCAACATCTAGATACTATTGAGTTATTGTAATGTACACTGCAAATAAGGATAAGTAATAAAATACGAGAGAAACACAATCATCGAGCAGGACCAAAAGGAGCAAGTTGGGTTCTATGAGAATGATAAAGACCATTAGGATCTCTAAAAGAACCAAAACAAGTGTTGAGGTCAAATATAAGCGCAAGCCTAAGGTGTTTTCCTCTAGTTCAAAATCAGCCTTGTGTGCTTGCTACAGTAACCCCTTATATGGTAATGTTTTATTGTGTAAAAAAAGGACTTATTTGTAGTGAGTGAATGTTAATTAAATTCATCATACTATCTAACAGGTGTTTCTTAATCTTTATGAGCACGGTCACCGCTTTCAGATGTACGTAGTGATTGAACCTTGTCATTCAGGGAATTAGTGTTGAAGATATTAGTTTTGATAAGTTTCTTATAGGTGATTGGTATTTGAATGTTGATATTTTTCCTAAAATTATATGACAATACGCATCATAGTGTTTATTGGTTGCGGGTTGGTTTTGATTTACTCGAGGACGAGCAAAAGTTTAAGTTAGGGATGTTGACGAGACAACATATTACCCTCATTAATCCTACTCTGGGTAGAAATTGATGTCCTCAATGTCTTTTTCATTTTATCTAAACTTGTTTCATGGTATTTAGAAGAAATGATATCTAGACCTGATACATGAAAAAGATGGAAAACACTTAAGAAATCGGAGCAAAAAGAAGTAAATATTACATACTGTAAAAGATGTGAGTCACCGAATTAGCACTTGGCCATCACGAATCAAGTCTGTGTGTCACAGAGCATGTACTGAATAACCTAGAGTAATAGTATGTGCAGGAAAATGATGTCAAATCCGTGATGAAATATTTCATACTCGCGAGTTGCATTTTATGTTCGTACATAATCATGCATCGTCAAAGTTTTAAGTTAACATCTGATCACTTGGCGATGAATACCATATCTATAAGCCACAGACTATGTCAGTGATGGAAGTTGAAAATATTCATGTCACAAACATAATTCGCAATGTGACTTACCTTACATATTATTCTCTAAGGATTCTATAAATTAATATTTTCCCAATTTAGGTCAGATATAAAAGGCCAGAACTTATGTTTTTTGAGTAGTAAACGGTACTTCAAAGTTTTCTTGGAGAGTTTTTCATATTGTTCATAGAACAACTTTTGGCTTTTTACTCATTTATTCTTGGAACTTTATATTTTCATTGGTAAAATCACAATGTCTCCACCAAATGTTTCGAGTAGCAATCGTGGTGTAATATTTACCTCTTTGCTATTTTCTATTAGTAGCTAATTTTCCTTTACTTAGGTTATCTAATTGTGGCTATGAATAGATGCATGGGTCATTGTAGATCAATAATTATAGGAATTTGTTAATGTGGATATAATAATATTTACAAGTTTTGTTAGTATTTGGAGGTTGAAAATTTTAATGATGCTTAGATTTTCTATTATGGCTTGACCATAGTATAGGGAATTGGGGAATAGGATTAATAACAGTTTGGTTTAAAATCCTCTAATATGCCTTGCTAAAAATAGAAGAGGATAGTTGAAATTGAAGGTTGGTTGAAGAAGAAGTATAGTAGGTATCTGACCATTAACTCGAACTACCACTTATTACCTAAAGTAACAGTAGCTGATAAAAGAGATGACCTAGTTTACCCAACGACCAATTACCAATTAGCGATCAAGGTTGTGACCATGCCCATTCATCCTTGAATATTCCATACCTTAGCCTCTTTCTTTCTCAATTGTGATTAATAGTTGAATAAATTCCCTAGGTTGATTAATCACAAGCCTCACTTTATAACGATTTACTTTATAAGAATTTTCCCCATTTACTTTCATAGTTTAATAAACTATAGATAGAACCTGTAGTGATTCTTCTCATCAAAAGTATCTTAACTTTAGTTCCTTGAGAATTTGATCCCGACCTTAGTTAGGTAAATTATATCAAAATTTTGATGCCCAATACTCCATAGATAGTTCGAACTGTATAAGAGAAATAATCAATTTTACCTTGAATCGTTTGTAGGGGAACCCTACGTTACTTTATAAGAATTTTCCCCATTTACTTTCATAGTTTAATAAACCATAGATAGAACCTATAGTGATTCTTCTCATAAAAAGTATCTAAATTTTAGTTCCTTTTGATCCCGACCTTAGTTGGGTAAATTATATTTACAGCTACCGCCTATACCTTTAAGGATGTGGTTGAGCATTATCACATGGGCTTGTACATAATCATCATTATTAAATGAAGTTATATGATAGCAAACACTAGCTTAAAAGGTATTAAATAAGGATAGGAATACCTTGGTCTTAATAATAGAACTTGTAGTATCTAATTTAGTAGTCACCCTTTAACTATACTTCCTCCTCTCAAATACTCTACTCATTTATTGAACCTATGGCATTATAAAGACATTGGTTGCTATAAACTTTTGAGGCTCATAAACATGCTCTTATATTTTTCAAGTCTAACTCGGAGGTACAAGGTACTAAGCATAACAGGATTTTAATAGTATAAGACACAAGATTTGATATTTTTTATCCACAGGAACATTACTTCTTCTTATCCCTATCATTATTCAACCTTACACTCCAATCAAGGAGTCATTAACCACATACTATAATTTGTTACACAGTTATCAACACCATATTCAAGCCTATCAGCATACTCCGACTCCATGGCTTTCATGAACCTAAAACTAATCCATCTAGGGATTTCCATAACATTACTAAAATCAATGACTCAACGCAGTTACTATAGTAACACTTAACATCACAGGTGACAAGGGTACACAAAATTTATTACGGGTTGAACATAAATTGTCTTCCATCTTAGCTTCGACTTAACTTTTTTCACTACTATCTAACACCTCATAAATGTTTCACTGAAAAGAAATAGGATATGATCATATCTAAATGATAGAAATTATGGACCAAAGTCTAATGTTTGAACTTGTATATATTATTTGAACATCACTACTGAAAAGGGATACTTCTATACAACACTCTAGACACTCAAGTTGAGGTCTGCAAACTGAAGTCATGGAATAGACTGAATAGATGGAATACAATTGAAATTGGATTTATGAATTGTACTAGAAAATCTATACTGACATCACAAGATAACTAGGTATCTAAATCATGAGCAGGGTTGTCGGGTTATCTGAAGTAATTGATCATCATTGTAGGCTTCACAAGAACATAAACTTTAATAATTTGAACAAACAAGGGCATGTAATAAAATCTCCTTTCCAATTAAAATACAAAGAGTATGAATGTCATGAATGGGTAATTACTTTATTATATTTCTATACTGATATTAAATACTATTAGGGTTACAAGACTACACTGGTTCTTCATATTACCATCTCCTCCTTAGGAAAAAAGTTAAAAAAATTAAGTTTGTGGACTTTCACTCGAAACTGGGCTACAAATAAACACTTTCCAAGGTCATGCATAAACTATACACCTAAATGCCAACATTCCTCTAAAGGGTTACAACCATTCACTCTTCAATTATTTCTAGGACTTACCTATAAAATAACTTCTTAACTACCTTTTTTCTTTGAAGGCTCATATAGAAAAGTCAGCACTCTCTCTAGCACACTAACATCACATATCAAATTCTTTATCCACCCTCATACTACAATACTTCACACACGGATACTTATCTAGATCTCAAGCCTATCATTCAATAGTAAATACATATAACATACAACTGCTCATCATTACTCAGGCTTTCAACAACTAAATCACGACCTAGGTAAAACTAGCCCTATGATAATCAACAATAACTTACTCAAATTTCAATTATGCACTCTTAAAAATTCAAACCTTTGCATAACCTTACCATAGTCAACCACATCATAATCTAAGTATTCCTAACCAACAACCTATTCTCTTTTTCATAATATCATGTGACAAATACTAACTTATTACTCCTTAGTCAGCACATATGGACATGACATCGCGGTACTCCTGAAGAATCAAATAAAATCTTATTACACACCTCAATCAGCAGCTAAGGTCCACCCTAACCATACAGTTTCGGCTCTAGGATCATTATACCATAACATGTTATCTCAACTACACCTCTAGTGTCTATAATGAAACTAACCTTCTCTACTACTACTACTACTCCCTTTATACTAACACCACTAACCACCAAACATGAATTTCGGACTGGGGATGAATTTATGAGGACTATATTAGTCGAAAGGGATAGACCTGACTGAGCTTAGTTTTTAGCTTAATGGGTTGGCTGCTCTAAGAACCAGTGTTATTCTGGGTGGCATGATCTAAAATGTGTAAATCAATAGTATGAAAAGATTTATCAGAGTTAAAATCAATAGCAAAAAGTGAGACATGAACAAATGAGTACTTTTCCAAAAACTAAGTTGCTTATCAATTATAAATCTAGTCGACTTCACATCAATAAATGATACTCCATCAATCTTTAGATTTCTGACATCCTAGGACACTTGAACCTAATGCTCTGATACCATGTTTTTCACAAACCATAGTTACTCCCGAAAGCGACAAGGCATCAACATCCACATATTGTCCTAAAGTACCATTGGCTTATGCAAAACTCTAACTCTCATACTAAGTGGAAGAAATATCAATAAAATATCATAATTAGTGGACCTCTCCTTACTCTATAGATAAGATGAATTAAATAAGGATAACTCAATGTATGATACACTAAATTTCTGAAAGCCTCTATCCTATAATCAATGGGCTACTAGCACAACAATTACTAGCTAGTCTCCAAATAAAGAATAACTAAACAAAATGACAGTCATAGCTCTATTGAAAGTGAATAAGTAAATAAAATCCATATCTTGGTCCCTTTAACCAACAGAGATTCACCAGTATTCTATTTTATATGAAAGCATATTGAATCAACCTTGCATATCCAAATGGATGACATGATCAGCATGTGGCAAAACATGCAGCACAGAATTATGTGATCAGTACATACAAGGTATTGAGTAAGCAGAAAGGTACCATAAAATCTATAATAATATACTCAATAATAATATATATAAACCATGACATTGGCTTTGCAATAAATGAAAAACTCTTACTCTAACTCTCTATATCAAGAAACAATAATATATATTAATATTATTTATTAGAGACTTCAAATCTCTACTATGCTGACCAACCACTACCTTGCTAACATAAGTTGAACTCTACTACCGTTTCGACATACTTTATATTTGACAGATGGATGCATTTATAACATTAAGTACAAAAGAATTTTTAAAATTATCAAAAATAATAGACCCATAAATAAAGTAAAAAATGATCATTTAATTATTAAAAAACTTATAAGTTTGACTCTAAACTAAAAAATCTCAATGTGAAATTATAACAAAAATTGATAGTTTATAAATAAAACTTTACCTTTTCAACTATATAAGTAAACCTTAATCGTACACTACTTCTCATTAGTATTATAAAAGCTCAGTAAAGTATCTTCAGGCATCATTAGTTTTAATAGGATAACTGACATTTGGTTATAAACTTCTTAATTACCTTCTTACTTCAAAAATGAAATTTTACATTATTTTGGAGTTTTGATAACTAATATACCTCGTGTATATAGCTACGAGGTAAAAAATCACCATGTTGGTAGGTACTGCCTAAACTTGATTGAGTAAATGGTGCTAACCACACCTAGTTGATCCGTTAAGCATATAGAATAGGCACTCATTTTTCAATAGTATAATCCTATACTTGGCAATGCATGTTTCGAGTATATTGGGCCTTTGGCTATCCCATTAGTGCTAATACTCCACCTCAAAACATTCATAATGTTCACTTCTTATTCTTTCTTTAGTTTGGTTAGTGGATTATTTCCAACTGACTAAGTGACCTATGCCACAAGTTATTTCAAATGATTAAGTGACCTCTGCCACATTTTCTTTCAAATAATTAAGTGATTTCTTCCACAATCTCATTGGGAAAAATAAGTTTTCTAATTAAGAACACCTCATTACTTCATAACCATGCTTATTCTTCTTACAAAGTTTCTAATATAAACATAGAAACCTCTTTTAATGGGTTTATAAGATCCACTTTTATTCTTACTAAAAATATGTTTGAACATCAATGTCTTATCAATTTATGTAAAACTTATCAAGTTTCCTGCTTCTGTAAAATATTTATCAATTTTACTCTTTAATTTTAAAGACATATGTTTTATGGATAATATGCAAAAAATCATCAAATCTCATTTTCCTAACACCAATCTACCAACATGGCTCTTCATCTCGAGGAACACATAATTTTATAATATTTACCTCATAAGTACATGAAACTTATTTAAACATAACTCATAAGGACATACATAATCATGATATATTATATAGACTTCATGTAAACAACACTGTAACCAACAAGGATCATGCAAGGAAGGGTAATCTCAACCTGTGATATGAATTAGAATACCCTTGTAATTTCTATTATGAGATTCTTAACTTAAAATAAAAGGGTTTGGACATAGGGACAAAAGAATATTGATATATCGATTGATGGTATCATTCTGAGTAATATTCTAAATGTGATTACTTGCAGATGATTTATGGATAATTACTGAGATTTGAATTGAGTTGATATCATTGACTCTTGATTCATAATGTTTATGTAAATTATGCTTTGTATTTTGAATTTTGTGGATATTGTTGGCTTAGTGTCGGTTATTAATATATATATATATATCGCTTTTTAGGCTGTTGGATAGTATTATATGTGGGTTACAATAATTGGAGGGTGATCAGGTAATAAGAGTTCTCATCCTCACTTTATATTAGGCTCAGATAAGGACTCTACTAAGTACTGTTATTATGGACTCAAATTGTTCTTCTACATTTTTTTACAAGTATTGTGTCGGGTACCTCGAGAGAATTATTTCTAACTCCATCGAGGGACACTTTTGAGATCTTTAAGGTAGCTTCCCATTTTTTCTTCAATCACCGGATGTCTCCTCCAATTATTTATTTTTCTATCTTTTCTTATTAAAGGAATTAATTTAATTATAGGCTTGTATAAATAGTGTATACTTGGTTTGGAGGGCTTTAGTTCTATTTGTTATTTCAACCTTCTAACTTCTAGCTGATTCTATTGACATTTCGCATAGTTTTCTATGTTAATTATTCATTATTAATTTTAGATAAGCTATCACAATGGGTGAGATAGGTGCCATCATAATTGATTTTTGGGTCTTAAAAAGTTGGTATTAGAGAATAGGTTCATAGGCCTCACTATATACAAGAAAATTCTAACAAAGTCTCGCAGATCGGTGCGGATGCGTCCATTACTTATCTTCAAAAGGCTATGAAACTTTAGGAAACTTCACATTTTTTGTTTCATTCTTATCTACTATGGTTGGTCCATTATATCTTAAGGTTTTATGTGTTCTCTTAATGGATGACTAGATCTAGGGTTGTTGCATATAAAGAGGATTGAGCTTTTTCAGTACCTACTACTTGTGTTCTGTGTAAAGGTCAAGGAAGAGACAGAGGTGGATCTAAATTAGTTTGACTAGTAAGGGGACATTCTAGAACAACCTTCCTTGAGCCTGAGTATGAGAGGAGATATGATTGGATTCCACCAGAGTATGTTGTTGCATATTTGGTGCAGGCTACTTTACTTAAGATCTTAAGTGTACTTGAGGGGATTGTACCAAGTGAGGATTAGCAGCGCAAGAAGCCCTATACTTTTGGCCGTTTTTAAGTGCCTCAATAGGAGGCACAGGGTCCTTAAGTGGGTATTCATCTCCAGCACCATAGGTTAGGTCATACGACTATACATGTTCTCGGGGTTCTTTAGGTCGGGCAAAGGTTCTTACATATTGGGGCAGAGCTCTTATGGTTTCTACCATGGTCATTTTGGCCAAGGTGGCCATTTTTTTGTTCATCAAGTTCATCGTGGCAGTTTACTACCCCTAGATCTTGTTATACTTATATGCCTAACCATTTGAGGAGGTTTTCCCCATGATGTGTTCATGGGGTTTCATGGAATACTACATGGTCTTGATCTTAGGAACTATTGCAATTGGATAGGGAATGATGAATCCCACATGTAGGTAGAGGTGTTCAGTTGGCTAATAGAGGTACTGGACGAGTTGTATATCATCCTAGAGACATTAAGGCAAAGAGTGATATCCTTGCATGTAGGCCTGAGGAAGAGGCTTCTTAACTAGCTATTTTATATATGGTTCCTAGTTTCCCTCAACTTGTTTTTGTATAATTGATCCAGGATCTACTTTCTCTTATGTGGTTTCATAACTTGCATCTAGTCTTGTCATATTTATTTGCTTGTATCTATTCATGTATCTATCCTGTGAGTGATTTCCTTAGTGGTGGATTGGATGTATCAAACTTATGCTGATTCTTTATTGGGTTACGATGCATGAGTATACTTGGAACATTGAATATGATATATTTCAATGTGATATTGGACCTTGATTTTTGCATTGTTTTATAGATAGTTACTAGGCCATTCCTATTCCTCTTTAATGGATAGCTCCAGTGGGGCCGATGGAGGTCCAGGGGCCAATTATTAGATATATTGACATAGGAGATAGTAGTGCCATGATCTTTTTTAGCATATTATTTTTCTTCCACTCAACAGACTATGGTACTATGTTGGGTCTTGATGAATTAAGTATATTTAGAACTATGTCTATGACCAAATCATGCGTTATGTACTGAGAAAGTTTAGAGTTATCGAGCTTAGATAATTTGAGAAGTTCAGTATTGGACAGTAAAGATGCATTATTGTAAGTAAGTCAAAAGAGGATCTTAGCAGTTAGGGTGGAGGACTGGCAGTACAAAAGGAATATTTTCTTGAGTATGCTAGTGTGTGGTGTACTATGGGGATCCTAGTGAGGATGCTTACATGCTTTAGGCTAGTTTCCTCAATGAGTTACATGTTTTAGGATTGGTAGGAAACAAAGGAGTAAAATTTACTACTTTCCCGTTGTTGGATCAATTAGGCTGGAATAGCAACTTTGTTAGTTGAGTTCATCTCAATGGTGTAGTGCCTAGAAATTTGAGCTAGAATTTGAACAATTCTGTGTTCATGCTTACATATAAGACTTAATAATTTCCATCTTATTTTAGGTGATAAAATTTATAATAAAGTATGGGATGAGTTCTTGAGGTGATTCAAGATCAGACGAAGCTCATAACACAAAGTTGAGTTCAAGGCACTTCATATATGCCTAGTATTGATGATACTTGATGCATGGGTCAACCTTAAACGAATATATTTCCTAATATATAAAGAATTAAGTAACCATAACTGATCCACGGAAGTGTATTTTAGTCTATTTTTTGATGCAAGACACTGTGTGTCATTTCGAGTCTAAATTAGGAAGTTATGACAATTTTACTGAAGCACTATCAACTGTCAATTTTTTACTAATTGTGGAAATGGTTTCAAAAATAACATATCAAGACTAGGGATCAGATAATGGTCTATGGTTTTTTACTAGTGAGCCATTTTTCATTTATTCTCAAGGAACACTTGTCCCACGGACTATAGACCTATTCCCCGAATCATAGAACTATCCGTGGAAGGTGCCCAGGTCTTGTTTAACCCATTTTTATTGGGGTCTTTTGGTTAATTTCCATTCATTAAAGGGGTTATCTCATATCATTTTGGAGTCAAATATACTTTCTATTTAAACCCAAAAACACATTCCAATAAATGTTTTGCTAAGTAAATCAAAAGGGTTTTCTTCTTTAAGAATTCTCTCAAAAGGCAAGGCTAGGCTTTCAATAGAGTTTTAAGTGCAATAGAGAATTCATCAATTTTCCACTATCAAAGTTCTCCAAATCGGTACGTGGTCTTTCATCCTTGTACCCAAAAACCCTTTTCCACTATCAAAGTGCTACTAAACCCTTTGTATGCTTTGGGTTCTCATCAAGATCAGGAGCAGTCAATTGATGTGGTAATAGGCAGGTTGCAAGTTCTTGAAGTTGATGTATATACATTGTTTGACCCTGGATCTACTCTTTATTTTGTATCTCCAAATATTTCTAGACATTTAGGCGTAGATCCTAATGTTTT